>OZ005740.1:96957682-97086428 GCA_963930735.1 Dioctria linearis
CAACAAGGCTAGGCAGTTTGGCGAGGCGAGGTGAAGATATATCTCGAGGTGTATTGTTTACAATAAGGCGTTCAGTTTCTTGGTAAATCGTGAAGTGAGAGTATAAATTATGTCATCAGATTCAGAAGTAGAAATTTTGTGTTTGTCAAGTAGTGCAGCTATATGGAATTTTTGACCTAAGTGTACTTTCCGGTCTTTTGCTTGCCACCCGATAAAGACCAAACGTCTGGAATTTGGCGAATTCATCATTCATATGAAGATTTTCGGACTGATCCTGATAGATTCTTCCAATATATGAGAATGAATAAAGACCCCTTTGATTATATCAAAGAAAAAAACCTATAAAAATATGCCATCTATCAAAATTAGTGCGCTGCACCTCGCGAAAAAATTCTCGAGCGATTTACCTCGAGGTGTCTTGGCACATCGCACGCTACCACAGCATTTTTATGAATTCTCTCATAGTACATCGTGCAATCATTTTATTTCTTTAACTCTTGATATAGCCTCGCCACACTTCGCCATGGTGTGCACGTACCTTTAGAAATATAGTTGCAAATTGTTCTTAAGAATTTGAATGATTAACTATTCACCGACAAAAGTCCAAACGAATTGGTGTATTGATTCTGGTGGTTCTCTCTTTCGACAGGGGCACAAGCATTCAGTTTTCTTAGAAAGATCTGAAAATTTTTCTTTAGATTTTTCATGGCGGCGGACAATGGTTCCCAAGAGTTATATTGATTCAGGTGTCTTGGCTGATCTGGGTCGGTAAAGATAATTATGAGCGTTGGCAACCATACATTTTGTTCTTAAAAATTTTATTGAACATTTTTCTTTCGAATTTTTATACACTATTGGTTGCTGAAAACGATCAGTTGCATTGATGCCACTAAAATTAATTCTACAATTTTTCTTCACAATTTTTACGGCAAGACTATAAAAATAAAAACCATTCGCTTTTCTCTGCCTGCGGTAATTGCCGTTGCTTTGCTTATACTTTCGTATGAATTCAAGTAGTGTTGTTTAACTTAACTTCACGTTTACTTTTAATTTATAGTTAGCGATGGAGGTAGAAATAGTTGCGAAAGTGGAAAGCAGAAGACTGATAAGCACATTGATAGCTTTTTTCAGAAGAAAGCAAGATCAATTAAGTTCTCATCAAAGAAATAGTCAGTGATATATCAGGCACTTCTACTCCTATTCCTCTGAATGTGAATAAAGGTGCAAGCACTCACTCTCTGTCATTTACTTCAGCTTTGACAGAATCGGTTGCATCACATCAATGTCTACAATCTTTGCACGAGAAAGAGTATCTGGATATGAGTCCGTAATGTCTGTCCAGTCTGAGATCGACATTGATGTGGATAATATTATGGACAGGTTTTCAAAATCAAACCAAAAATTGAATTTTGTGATATTTAACTTAAATATGATAAAAAAAATTTAAAAGCGACTACTTCCGACTTTTTCCTCCCACCTCGAACATTTTAGTTGTGTACCCCCCCCCCCCCCAAGCTGCAGGTCTGGATACGCACCTGGTTACCTTTAAGGTGACGATACTATTGTCGAGTAATGTAGATTATCGTAAGGCTATATCATTTCAATCACCTTAAAGGCAAACAATTTTGGCATTCTGAACTTAGTGAATACAACCTAAGAAATAGCAAACGAATCCCCTCATATTCCTTAGAACTATCTTTTGTGCATGGTTTATATTGTATAAATATTACATATTTTACAAACTTGTACATTATTTATGTAATATACATATGTATTATATAAATATGCACTTACTTTACAACATTTTTATGCAAAATTTCGGTATTTGAAACAAAACAACTTCTGCGACTATAACCTCTTCCATTACCGTAATTAGAGATAAGCTTATGTTAAGTAATATTTGATACCTATTTTTGTTTGCTAGAATAGAAAATCTCTTAAAAAAAATCTGCACAAAAGTTAAGAGATCAGCTGACATCTCTTAACTCTTTACGCAGAATACCAATATCTGCTAACTGGTTTTGTCAGCCCTGTTAAGAGGATAAGAGCTCTTATCTCTTACGTAAAACCAGGGGTAAGTTTTATTTGTTTTTGTCGTTAAAACAACAAATTTTATTGTAAATAATTATAAAATGGTAATTAATAGTTTCTATGAACGCCCCATTACCGTAAACTCAATTATCTAAATATAGCACTTATAGGTGAATTAATAAATTATATTAAATCCACATAAAATTCCGATTATTGAGATCACGTTAATTCTCAGTTGTCTCTAGAGGGTATTAGTCTACTAGCCTAAGCCCCTCCCATTCGTGATCTATATATACGGCCTTGATTATATTATATACTATTATAAACAATACTGTTGATGGACTAGCACTACCAACCACTAGGTGTGTCGCTATTTGCTATTTGTAGACTTACAGAGCTTTCTAATACTTGTTACACCATTTTAACTAAGAAAGGTGGCAAATAAAACAAATTAGAAACGAATTTTAATAACTGCGTAATCAATAAGAATGCTGCCCGAATACTTCTTACCCGTAAAAAGTGAACCGTGTGGGCCCTAGCATAACAATCATCCATGAGTGAGGTAAGTTCAGAAATTTCCTAAAGGGAATGCCATAGATTTTTTTGTTTTCTAGGTGAGAACTATCACCTCCTGCTCTATTGACCATCTACTTAAACGGAAACACCCAAAACCCTCGAGAATACTTCCCAAGCCATGGAACAGAAATCTATATGTGTGCGTGCTTAGTCCGTTTTCTAAAATGTTCTATATTGATACTTATGGAAAAGTGCTAAACATTGGCTTTATATATGCCATAGAGCCTAAACTACTATCCATAAAGGAAAATTGTCTGGTATTAATTTAAAGCTTGATTCCTTACCTTCCCAAAGGCTACAATTCCTATATACCTTACTTAACAAAATAATAAAACAGTTTTGATTATAAACTAACCTTACCATTTCACGCTCAATAACTCTCAGCTGAGTAATAATTGCATGTATGTATGTGCAGCCGTAGTTCGAATCTGTAAGGCTTAAACACAATTGCGACCACAGACGACAAACGACGACGATATATCGCTGTCAAAATTCTAAAAGCACAGCATATTATGCGAATGCACCAAATTGCAACGACCGACGTTGAGCGATCGACGCCATTTTCGCCGGGATTGATCAATTTCTAATTTTGCCGTCGTCGCTGCAGTCCTACCAACAAAATTAATCGAATGAAATGGTTGTAGCATTCACTTTTGTCTTTTTCAGGTGGTAGCACGCCGCGGTAATTTTAAAATAATGAGCTTTGACGAAAAATTTATGGAGAAATGCGAAATCCATAAAATAATTTATAGTTTACAAGACAGGCAAGACAAATGGACAAAACAGACGTGGTTTGGATGGATATATCAAAGCGTTTAATTTAGTTAATTTCCGCATTTTCAGTTTTTTCACACTTTGGTCCGTTGCATTTCTCTCAATATAATATAAAATATTCTTGATAAAAATCTCCTTTTAAAACGCTCGAAACATTTAACAAATGAAATTTCAATACCTTCTTCTTTCACAGTCGTCGCTCACCGCATATCGTTGCAATTGTGTTCCCAATTTTCCGACTGCCTGTTTCGCAACGATATTTTCGCTGTCGTCTGTCGTTCTGTCGCTCTGTCGTCGGAATTGTGTTTAAGCCTGTAGGCAGCTACATTCGATATCATCAGCCCACGGCAAGCCATGACGGCACAGCGACATTACAATCACTACTCAGCTGAGAATTTTTGTTTGAGGTATCGTAGTCATTTGGTTAAGATAATTTTTTTAAATAATTTTGTTAGGAAAGGTATGAAAATTTTATTACGGTTCGGAAGATGAGAAAGCAGCTCAAGATTATCAGAACACCATTTTTCTGTATAAATAGCAGTTTAGAGAGGGAGAGCTATTCAAATCAAACTTTTGTCAGTTTTACATAAGAACACGGCAAATATTTTAAAATGTAAGGACTACGTTGGGCCTCGCATGTGGTAGGGAGGGAGTCTGTTTCATGGCTTGTGAAGTATTCTCGAGGGTTTTGAAACACCCCGTATAACTTCCCCCACATATAATGTACAACGTAGAGCACGTGGCTAACTGGAATAGTTATACTATAATTTTTTGAATTTAAATATATTAGGTTGGCAAAGATTAAGACAATTATTAATAATATACTATTTTTGATTTGGGTAAGAATAAATTGTAAAGTCGATATGGTTGTTCTTATTCTGATTTTAGATCGACTTCGTGGAGCGCAACATTTAAACCTGTGCACCTCGGAGTACGTAAAAAAATTGAAAAATGGGACAAATAGGGTAACTCCTTTACAGGGTTGCCATACAAAAATCTCGTTTTCACCATATATTTGCTTATTGCTTGAGAATATATCAGTGTAGATATCTGAAATTTTGTATATAGCACTTTCTTAAAGATTGTAAATAAAAGTTTAAAAATGGACTTAATCGGGCAACCCTTCTTATGTCTTGCCTTACAAAGAATGAGTTTTTTTACGCACCCTGTAAAAATTTTAGTCCTTGACATTTTTATAGTATTGAAAAGTTCTTCAGAATATAAAATGCTATGAAATTCGTTATAATCATCTTTACTGTCTGAAGAACTGTTCTAGAAATAGATGCGACAAACTATTTTAACAATCAAACTTGGACAAAGGGATAACTATACGAAATATTACATACGGGCATTCTTAAAACTGTCAGTTGGAGTCCTGCGTGGGACAAAATAAAAATAAATAAAATTCGATGATTATTGTTCAAAGTCGCATGCTCTATTACTGTAATTAATTGTTTTCAACTATAAATATAAACCTCTTAAAATTTTCAACAGATGTGTATATATGAAAAATCAGATTTTCCGGTTTGATTATCTTTACACTAGCTAAAGTTGGCAGTACTTAGAACGGGATTCCCTCTTAGGGATTCGAATGCGTTCCAGACAAACAGACACACAGAGTTCTTAAGTAAGCCATGTTAGGATTTAAACGCGATAAAAACAAATGCGTTTTACTCAAGTTTATAATATTTCTTAAAGATATCAATGTGATCTTTACTATAAATGACATATTATTTTCTAATCAAATTGTGCAATTACTTTAAGTGAATATGCAGTTATTTAAACTACAAAGTCGTATTGTGTAAATATTACATATAGAAGTGGGAGTTTTATTGAGCAGATCGTTCAAAAGAAAAAATCTCTACACCTTCGTTAGCTTTATTATTTTACTAGGTTATATAAAATACTCATTAGTATAAAAATATATATGAAAATATAAAAAAGGTATCCACTTTGCCACAAATTAAAAATTTGTTTCCAAATTTGGAAAATGCTTACATATGGTATTTTTGGAAAGACTGGTAATGGTTTTATTTACATTTCAGTTAGATTAAAAAACTAAGGTATCTTTTGCAAAGTGGCATATATGTATATGTAAGAACAAAAAGGTGAGATTTAAGCATAGAATATATTTGTCAAGCCCAGTTTGAGCCACGAATTTAAGTAAATTGATGTTAACTGACTTGTATTAAATTTAGTTCAAAAGTATAAGGAATTGTGCTCAAAACTACGCTTAATTCTGCAACTCAGAACAGCTTTAAATGATAAAAGTCCGCACAGAAATTCGAGTTCAAACTAAGCCTTGACATATACAATGTGAAATTTGTACATACAGAATTGTGCTAAGCAGAATTGGATTTATCTCAGCTCCTTAGTTCTATGTATGTTTATTTTATTCTATAAGATCTAAATATATTCTTATATGTATTAATGCGTTCACCAGAGTTTTATTGAAGGCTAGTTAACTAGAGCATTAGGGAATTCCTTCCAATGTAATTTACGTAATATCAAAACTTCATTATCACATGAATAACACCTGATGATATACCAGCGGGGAATGGGAGCATAAATGCATGCATCCTAGAGGATTTATAAGGGAGGGTGGTGAGCAGTACTCCTCTTCGCCCCCCCCCCCCCCCCCCTTGTAATTTAGCAAGGTCTGCGAGGTCATTAGTAAGGAGAATAACTGCAATATTCTATTGCCATCTTCAGATAAGTATAAATCGAGCCGAGGCATTGTATATTTTTATTCTAAAATTATGCCTATCTTAGGGAGGCAACTCGCTGGGATGGGACGGTGCAATGCAAACACCACATATTCGCCACCAACCCGTATACTCTTTGGATGATAAAAAAACAAGACTTCTGTTCGTCAGTGAAAGCACGAAATGCATAAATATCCGAATTCGTTTTTTGTAATACAAGTGACGGGTGCTCAAAAAGTGCTCTTCAATCACGTGAACATTCAAAAACACACTGCTAGATTTAGATGTTGCTTATGCATGTAGATCTAACTGGCATGCGCCATACTTACTTTACTTTAGGTTTCTAGCTAGGATTTCTATTCATCCCTTTCTCCGTACAGTAACAACCGGATCCTGAGCCGATTGTCATTTATCTCTCTAGGGATACATACGTCGTCCAGTAGCTTGTGGGGAGTTTAGAGCGCTTTAATCTCATGGAAATCAAAACCAGCTGCTACTCAAAGCTTCCGAAATATTGGGAAATGGAGTTTTTCCCATCATGAACTTTGCTTTCGTTTCTGCTGTTTTTCTACCCTACAGCCCCAGATTCTTTGCTTCTGCACTTTGTTTGGGAAACGTAAAAGTATAATGAATGGGAATTTCACCACGTGCATAAAGTTTTGGAATCATTTCTGTGTGAAACGCACCGATGTAAATCCTTGTTTGTTTTTCTCTGTCGTTTTTGTGATAACTCAACGATCTACAAAATATAAGAAAACGGGGGGTGAGAATTAATGTCATATTCAATTAAAATGTTTCTTCACTATGTATCCGACCCTGTTCAAATGAACAAATTAGAGGGGATCCAAAAATATTTCTGGGATGAGACTCAAGTTCAATCAAATTAGACATAAGTCTATCTATGTAGATATAGAGACATGTACCTATATACCTATAGCCGTCAAAAATGCGTTATCATATATATGTATATATATATATATATGCATTATATCTCATGTATTCTATTGTGAAGTATGGATAACGCTAAAACTAACTCTTTATTGAACTTTTTTCTGCACAGAAACTTTCAGTATCAAGATTTTTCTCCCGCTATAATCGTGGCTCTTTTCCTCTAACTAAGTTCCAGTTTTACTTTCTAGTTTCATACATACCCTAAATGAAATCATATGGTGTATTTTTCGAATGTATTACAATAAAGATGTTGTGCGGAAATGGATTGTATATTCATGCATATTATCAAAAGGATTTTTTGTTCCTGCATGTCCATCTATCCGTTTGTCTAAATTTTTGATCTAAATTTGAGAAAACGTGGAATTAGGCAACTCTGATCACGGTGATTGCAAAAATTTAGCACGTGGCTATTATATAAAAATTGTAGTTCTAACTACAAAAATGGGTAAAGTCGGACAAATTTCCATATAAAAATATTTACTTATTAGGTATATTAAAGCCCTTAAATGTTGGACGCACTAATTGTATTACAATTTCAGTTCTAATAAAAACAACAGAAATCTTATAATTGGTATATGACCAATAATATTATACCCTAAATGAAAGTAAAAGTTATATAAAATCAAAACCAAAAGTTCTGTATGACAACACCATGAAGGGCTTTCCCGATTTAGTTCATTTTTCGAATTTTATTTATTATTTTTATGAAAACATGTGTACAAAATGTCAGCTGTCTATGTCGACGCGTTCTCAGGCAGTACCCAAATATATAGTGAGAAACGAAATTTTTGTATAGCAACTCAATTAAGCTGGGCAGCGGTGAATTATGCCCTCCGAAAATATTCCACGAAAGGTGTGGAAGCAGAATGCATTTCATTACTTTTAATGCATTAATGACATACGACGGTAAGGTATATAAGGTGGCAATATATGACCAGTAAGGTGAAAGGAAGTCTTCCTTATTAATTCTGGAAAGTGAAAAGAAGCATTATTTAAATTTAGTGAAAGCCTTCATTCTGTCATTTCAGGCAAGTATACGGAACCATTAAGCATGAAGTTTCTGGAAGGTTGGAAAGAACCAGTCAATGTATACTCTCAGGAAGGTGGGGGGAAGCATTTGTTCTAAAGTCGTTAAGAGGTTTAACAGAAAAACTCATCCTGCTTTCTTACAAAGGAATGGAAAATAAACGTCTCTTCACTTATTCATATCTCCAACTTAAATGAAAATAATCCAGTGGGCTTTAAAAGAAAGGAAATCAAGTTCGAAAATGGGAAAAATCCGGTAACTTCTTCGTAGGGTTGCCAAACAAAAATTTAGTTTTCCACTATATTTGGACACTGCCCTCAGAATGCGTCAACGTAGAGCGCTGAAATTTTGATATAGTGTTTTATAAAAATTGTAAATATAATTGAATTTTCGAGAATTAATAATTTGCCACTCTTTTTTGTTGAATGTAATCTGCGGTCTTACATTTTATGTCTTTATTCGTGTAATTATCAATGGGAGTTTGATTTTTTTGTTATATTTTTTTCCTTTTGTTTTCATTTTTACTTGCTAATATTTAAAAGGAAAACAGGCGAAAACTCTTTTTGTTTCCGAACTAGTTCTTAAGTTAACTTTGCTTTAACCAAGTATTCATGTATTCCCATCAGACGAATATTGGCGAAATCTTCAACTGGTCACAATTCATAAAGGAAGGTTTTGGTATGAACAATTTTTTGATCAGCTTATCTCAAGGAATCGCGTGGTATACCAGAAGGTATCTTGATCTGAATCACCCTGTATATAGGCAACCTGACTTCAAAGTTTTTCTTAGAAAACTTAAAAACCCTGAAATAGAAAAAAGTAAAATAGAAAAAAGTATACAATCTCTCATTTCCGCAAAATTTCCATAAGCGTGGCCTTAATAAGCCATATATATCTGGAAACCTAAAAACCTTAAATTGGGTATTTAAAAAGAACAGAAAACATATATCATAAAATATCAATAAACTAATCATGCTTAAAACATGATTAGTTTATCCCTCAAAAGGGTGATGAGCAAAATTTCTCAGTGGAAATAATTAAATTAAAAAAGAAATCAAATGGCAAATCGTACCTTCAGTACGATTTGCCGCGAAAAATACAATATGTATGTACATACGTACATACATATTACGTCAAAAACTTTCGCGTTAAGAAATTCGCGCCGCTTAAATGCATGATATGTATATGCGCGCCGCGATTTCAAACGACGGGACCGTCCGACGCGTATAATTCTGGACAAGATTGAATAAGTTCAGAATTAATAGTAAAATTTTCTCAGGGTAAGAAAATACAATTAAGCATTTTCTACCCTGAAAGACGGCTCTTGATCACTATGAATGTGATCAAGAAGAGAGTTGGTTTTTAGAGATTGGTTGACAAAGTGGTAAAAGTGGTAAAAAGACGGAGATCACGAGCGACTCGGTTAGAAAAAAAGTATACATATTAACAAAAATAATAACGATAATAAAAAAACAAAAAAAAAACAAAAGGGAGATCGTCCCTAAATACGGATAATAAGTTTTGTTCTTTAATATGATCAAGAAGTTTTTGGTTTCTGAATATCTCCTTAGAAATGATAGCTCTAGTTCTCCAAAAGTGGGGTTGGTGTTTATGAAAAAAGATTAAGAAGTTTGTTCGATTCAACACGATAGTTTTTAAGGATTAATGTGTTTGTTGCAGGGCGGGCAGTAAGATATAAATTCGCGGATTATTTTATCTCACCAGAAGATGAAGTTCCTTGCCAAAATCGTTTCATTAATTAATGACTGCTGTTCAACTGAATCATGAATTATAACCTGACAAGCTAATTATGAACTCAAAGTTATAAATTTACCTACCCTGATTTGATTTTTGTTCATTTTCGCTTTCAGGGAAGATTTCTTCATATAATTCTTCCCAAGGTCCATCCTTTGCATCCTTTCGCATATAGCTTTTACTACTCATATAGCTTTTACTACTCATATATATGGAATATGCGTCAAGCATTTTACAACAATAGAAAAAATTAAAATTATTTTAAATATTGTACCAATCAAATCAAATTATTTTACTAAATGTAATAACAAACGCGTCAAAATGTACCTACTCAATAAGTTTTGCTTTGTATTCAGCAACAAACCGTACGAATCAAGGCTGAACCACAAAAGTCGTAAAAAGCTTACGAATTTGAACGAGACTGAGATTTACTTACGGATGCACTAAATAGATATCACATTCCATAAGGGTTATTGTCTTGATATCTAATGTATTCAATTTTAAAAAGTGGTAAAAGCAAAAAAATTAACTAATGGAACTTGATTTAATTGAAGATTTGTGGCTTCTATTAATTTGCAGTACCATTCTTGTTCCATTTCAATTCTTATATTGCACTTTTAATTCATTTAATAATAATTTAATTGTTTCACACATCGCGTCCGCAAGTAATGAGCGACTCTTACCGCACTTTTACTTAGTACAATTTGACATCTAAATTTAACGAAAGTTGCCTTACCGACGCTTAAGGCTATTTTAGTTGTGTCTGTTTAATTTAAAGAGCGCGTTCGCTTTACGTAAATAATTTACGTATACGTACATTGTGGTTGAGCCTTCAGTCGTCGTCAAACCGGGGCCATCCAGGTTCTGAAACCAGTCCAGTTTTACCTGATCGTATGTCGCCGCCAAGTTAATCACTTGAGATTCATTTGGCCGGAAAAATAGTCCGGGAAAAATCTAGTTGTATGTCGTTGCCCTAATGAAGTGCGATCGTCATGTTTTGATATTTGAGTGTGACTTATGAAGGGACCACTAACTTATCAAGAGACGCTATGTTGGCGATCTGTTATTTCAAAAAGGACTCCTGACAGAGTATAGAGATAATCGGTAAAATCCGTTTTTCAGCCAAAAATTCATGTGGAAATAATAACAGTTTTGGCCTGTTCTAAGCACGAATCAAAGCAAAATAAAACGCGCTTTTAATTGCTGTTCAGGGATGGCAAATGCCGGGATAAAGAAGAAGCATCTTAATTCCCTCCACGTTTCAAATTCATGTCACATGTAACAATAGGACTAATTAGTTATACAATCGGGAATTGTTAGATTAAATGTGCAAAGGAGATCATTTATAAAAAGACACTGAAGATAGAATATATGGTGTTGGCCAGCATTGCTGTAAATCAAATGTATAGACATCTATAGACATCATTACGATCGAGAATTTTATCCTTATTTTGGATATACAAAATCAGCTTCACTATGATGATCAACTTGCTTCATTTCTAATGTAACCTTTTCCTCAGTGAATGCTACGGCAATCTGCATTTTAAAGACCTCACAATTGTTACAAGTGTCCACTTTAAGTAACTTTGGTTATATACACATTGGATTTTCGTATTTTTCTGAGAAAAGTCTATACATTCCGGATAGCGTTAATCCAGGTTAAAAATATTTGTTCTCCGAGTGCCTTCTACATGGAATGGAAGTTTCTCGGTAGACAACTTTTGTGCCACGTTGATTAGTTTGACACATACTTCCACATAGTAGAGTACAGCTTCCTTTTAACAACGGTTTTAATAAACTACTCAGTTTAATCCAAATTATAACGAAACGATTTCTGACAAACCTGAAATCTTTCAGCTTTTACTTTCAGTTAGTATTGTTACCTCGATATTCTCCTTATTTTGCACTCAAATTTTTTTTCTCAATCAGTATTACACGCGCAACAATAGAACCAATATTTGTCGGAGTTTCATTTGTGATCTCCCAAATTTATTTTTCCCTGAACTTCTTTAACAATTTTGTCAAATTGTTCACTTAGAGCTGTTTGATGTTCAACGGCATTGATAGATTTTTTAAACTAAAACTGTTAGTAGAATGAGTCAGGACTTCTTCCAGCATAGCCTCAACTCATTTCTGCAGCCTCATCTCTGAGCTATTCCAATTGTTTTGTAAATCTTTTCCTTAAAACTTAAAATAACTGTTTTATATTATGTAACTAACTTAATAAAAGTACCAATAGCTTTTTGCTACACAATGTTTGTGGGAATTATGGGTCTGATTAAACTCTCGGGTTTTCTATCGCGAGCTTTACCTTTCATTGTTACGATTATACGACAGCGCCCCGTGAAATTTGATTCATTTTACTTTCCTGGAGAAGATATTGTAATGGACAGATGAACGAACCGCTATTTTGATACATGCGCTATGAAAAGGTAACGGAACGTGTGAAGCAGTTTTTATAATTTATCCCATTTTAAAGGATGTGGAAAGTAAGCCAAGTAAACGGTCTATAAGCTTTGAAATGGGTAGCATTGTCTCGAAGTGATCCACAAGCGGTAATCAGTTTTTAACTCTTTTGAGACCAGTACAATATACGAACCTACAAGTCTAATATACGATAGTGCTTTGTATGCAGCAGGGCCAATTCTATGAAAGGGCATGCGGGGCACTTTTGTTTTAAGGGGGCGGCAATACGACGGACTTCTGAACCCATAACTAAAGGAATAAAAATCAAGAATTGAAAATTTTTTTCAGACCATACTTAACATTTCAGTCTTCTTTCCGGAATCTAAAAGCTGCTCTGCTGATATCATACCTTCAATTGTGATTATACTTATACAGTCAGTCAGTTTACTGTCTATTAAATTTAAATCTGTAAGCCTCTGTAAGCTAACAAAACGAAAAATTCCGCTATATTCTCAAATAGTACCTTTTTATCATGAAATGAATTCAAAAATTGTTCAAATATGGCTGGCAACCCTATGTTCCCCATCATCCATCAATCCTACCTCGAATCTAGAGAGAATAGAAAACAATAGGCACAAACACAAAGTTACCAGAAAATTATTTTTATGCCAGCTAAATTTAGGCATTTTAGCCGGAGTTAAGGCCTTTGAGTCCGAGTAAAAAATCGAATAAATCCTTTCAACCTGAACGGCAGTTTACCACAATTCCACACTAGAGTTTTTTTGAAACCGTCATAAATCTAATTAATTTTAGCTGAGAAGATTCATATTGAAAAGCGACAAAAATAAAAAACTAACCTCTAACATAATTAAATTTTTAATTTGTTATACTTGTGTGAATAATACCGGAGACAAACTTGCAATTTCAATATTGCATTTTGCGCTCAACCGCAAGTCTGTCTCAATATACTGAGAAACAGCTCGGTATATGCTCGATGTAGTACATTGGAACTCAATATTGAAATTGCGAAAAACGAACGCTGTATACGAGTTTATTGCAATATGACCCTAGTGTTAAACCATAAACATTTAATACACAAACCTTTTAGAACCGAATTTAATTCTGCAATGTTGTCTACCACTTTTTCTGACATTTAATATTTGACACTTGTCAAATTAAAGTGTCTATTTCGTTCTTATTTTTCACATAAACAAGTAATTTCACAACATTTGCTTGCGTTTTGTACGTCCGCGGAACTTTATGATAAATCAAGTGATAAATCAAATGCAAGTTCTCTAATTAAATTCTTAGTATCGTAAACCGCAAGTGTGTCTCTGAAATTTTATATTGCAATTGTCATAATTGCATTATCAATATATCAATATTGAAATTGCAAGTCTGTCTCTGGTATAAAATGAACTGTAGTTGTAATGATTTGATTTTTTACTTTCATTTTATTTTAAAATGGGTGAGACTCAAATGACATTTAGGATCTATAATGGATCTTAATTTTTGTTTGAATTTCAAATTGTTTTTATTTAACAATCATTTGTTTCAAATTCAAATTGTTTTTAACAATTCTGGTTCTAGTTTCAGGGTATGCAGTATAAATAGGTCATCTATTATATACATATGATGCCTATTATACCCTGGAACGGTAATAAAATTTGCCCCAAGTAAAGAACGTTGTTATATTGGGCAGTAACTAATGCCTTTGCCCCCCTTCAAAACTTTCGTCGATCCGGCACTGGTATGCAGATGTGTAAACCTTTGTACAGGGATGAACCAAAAGATTCCTTCGACTCATGTGGATTTTGAATAAAGAATTCCATATCAGTATACCATCAGCTCTCAAAAGGCGTTTCAGACGGTAGGACCTCCTATTTATATAATTGACTGCGAATGCTGTCGGCTCCAATGGTCTTGAATTTGTCTGGGCAATCGAACATCGTGTGAATACTTTTAATATTGCTAGTTGGGGAGCTGTTTAAGATTTTCCTAAAACATACTAAATCACTGAAAGCATAATCTATATGCCACGACTATAATATCAAGCAGCCATGAAAACTAGACATCTGCATGGTTCATAGCTTTCATAACTACATATATTTGTTACAACGCTTTTAGATTTCACGACTATATACATAGTTTCGCATGACAAAATTAATTCGTTGTCAAAACTATATTGTTAATGTCTGCAACTAATTATTCTGTTGGTTGCGACTATTATGCAGTTGTGTTTAGCTATAAATATAGTTGTAATACCCTTTTTGTGTCTAAATTATAGTCAGCAGCAACTACTTGCATACACATACCTCTACATTGAAAGTATACAATTAAAAAGTAGTTGATTGCATTTAAAATATAGTCATTACCATCTACTTTTATACCCGCATTCATTTATTGTAGTTGCTATCGTCTCTTATTTTAGACAGGATAATTATGAAATTAGGATCTAGCAATTATATTTTATTTACCTCGTAATTAAAATATATTCATTAATGGCATATTTATTTATTACGAGGTAACTAAAAAAATGCTGCTATGACTTGTTCTAATTGATAAAAATATTTTCAAAAACTTTGTAATTTTCTTAAAGAGATATAAATATTTCTTTTCAACTGTTGAAAATATAATTAAAAATCAATTAATATCACTTTTGGTTGAATTAAAATTTTTTTCTTTTGGACTTCTCCAAAAATTTCAGTTCATAGTTATAAGCTTCGTTGTCAGTCTGCGGATAACAAAAAAAAATAGATTAGTGTTCGAAAAATTTTAATTTAGCTTTAAATTAATTAATTAATTAATTACCTTATTGTGAAAAAGACTCCTGTATTTTAATTGTTATCGGCTGTGATAGGTGCCGTTCTCTTTTTCCTGAGGATTATTTACAACATAGAGCCGTACTTCTTTTAAACAAAAACTATTATACGAGTAGCTTCTTGATTGATGATATTTTGTAAAGCTTTATTCAGTAAAGCATCAAGAGCTTTGTCTTCAAAACTGGAAAGCTGATCCTTTTTCATATCTATGTAGTACAAAAATTAAATTAAATTGTTTACATTATAGAATAATTAAGCTAATTTTATTTACAAGATTATATCCATCTTTTCACGTAATGTTGGGAATTGTTTGATATATTCCGAAGTGCAAATATTACACAACGATCCGACTCCATTCAATACCAGGGGTGGATCCTGCTAGACGGCGCCCCCTGCCCACCTGAAGACAATTAAAAATAAAAATACAGTAGATCTTCTGAAATTTTCCTAACAAAATGATTCACTAGTAAATCTATTCTACTGCACTTTTTGTGGAAACAAAAAAATATCTGAAAGCGTTCAATTTGATAAGTTTAAGAACACAGCCCTAATGGCTATCGGTTTGGTCTTCGCCCCATTTTAGGTCATGGCTGTTGAAGCCTATAGAGAAAAAAGGAAGTGTTGATACCTGTAAAATTCGTGTTCATGGGCGTGGCTTTTCTCGGGGTGTTTGAACAGAGCCTATTCGGGTAAAATCGCTGTAAGGTTTGTTTTAATTGATAAGTCGATAAGTCGTCGATGTAAAGATGGCTTGTTAGAACATTATCAAAGAAAATATTTATTTTATATATAACCCGTAATTGGAGAAATTTATCGAAACTACAAACGGCAAGCAAATCGTTGTATATTGCTGTAGTGAGTTATTACATTTAAAGCAACCAGTTTATTTTGGAATAATTTTTTTATTATTATATCTTTAAATGTGCAATAGCTTTACCGGAAAACTTAGACCATCGAACGTTAAATAAAAACAAAATAAAACTGGTGTTTGGGAAATTCTCAATCAGTATCTTAGAGAAATTGATTGGTCGGTCTGTTTTGCTTCAAGGGATGTTGATGAGTGCACATTAGAACTTAGTAACATTATAACTTTCTGCAAGCGTGAATACAATTCTTAACAACAGTAAAATTGCCTTGGCTTAACGATAAATGTAAGCAACCAATGAAAGCGAAAGATGGAGAATAGAAGAATTTTAAGAAATTTTATTTTTAACGATTCTCAATTAAATCATAAATACAAGAGGAAACAACAACCGCCTCCTCCGGGGATTCAAACTGGGACCTTCCGCTTTGCAGGCGACTACTCTTACCTCCCGGCTAACGAGACAGATGCTTTCCCTCTTGTATCTGTCCCGTTAGCTCAGTGGTAAAAGCAGTCACCCGAAAAGCGGATGGTCCCGGTTTCAAACTCCGGACGAGGCGGCTGTTTTTTCCTCTTGTATTTATGATTTAATTAAGAATCGTTAAAAATAAAAGTTCTTAAAATTCTTCTATTCTTTATCTTTGACCGATTCTAAAAATTGTGAGTTCTATTCATCGCCAATTTGGCTTCCGGACTGGACGCTCATCTGGAGACTTGCTGAATTTTCTTACGGAACGTTGGAACCGTGGCCTTCACAATTTTTGTGAGTCCAAAATCGTTGACCTACATATTTCAGAGGCTTTTGATAGAATATTTTAGCCAAACTGAAAGCACTTGGTCTTTTCCCTCCTTTTCTAATATGAATTGAAATATTTTACTCTGTTCGCCTAATACGGATGGCTTTCATCAGAGCTTCACCCTATAAATGCCAGTGTGCCCGAGGGCTCTATAATCTCTCCATTACTCTTCCTAATTTTGATTAATGATATGCTTTCCCTTACTATCAATCCCACCTACCCTTACGTTAAACTGGACATATCACATCTTCTCTGTGGCCAAAGAAGCATCCAAATGTTTTTGATTTCTGAAAAGGTGTTAGAAATATTTCAGCCCATGGAATCTAGTGCTCTTCTACAAGTTCTACATCAGACCTAGAATGGAATTCAATTCCAATATCTAGACGGGAATAGTCGCACAGCCTTAGCTTCATTGGATATTGTGCAAAAGGGCCGTCAAACTCATTGGCGATTTAGCAATAACTAAACCTCTTTGCAAGCTACCTGTCTATTTTATTCGACAGGAAAATTGCCAACTGCCTGGAAGCTAACTGACGTCCAGCTAATTTCCAAGAGAGGAGAGGGTAGCGCGAACTCTCAAATTATCGAGCAATTTAAATAACTACAATCTTTCAAATATTAATGATTAGAAACTTCTTAATCTAATCAACGATTGCGAAAATGGCTTCCGGCCTGACCGCTCACCTAGAGACTTGATGACTGGTGAGACCAAAATCGTTGCGCTAGATATTTCAAAAGCCTTTGATAGAGTCTGGAATCCAGCCCCTTTAGCCAAACGTAAAGCACTTGGTCTCTCCCCTCCTCTTCTATTGTGGATTAAAAGTTTTTTATCTGGTCACTTAATACGGGTTGTACTAAATGGCGTTACATCAGAACTTCACCCTATAAATGCCGGTGTACCTCAGGGCGTTATTATCTCTCCATCTCTCCTATTAATTATCATTAATGATCTGATTTCCCTTACTTTCCCCTAGAATAAGTGAAGAGGATTCTAGACGTACAGGCCTGTAACATGGCAAATCGCAGATGGGGAGAATTGACCATGCGCAAGACTGCTGTGACCCAGCTTTGTCCTAGGAGAACTGAATCTCTGCTGAGGAGGAACCATAATGATGTGCGTAACCTTACTTGAGTTATTATGGGGCCCTACGTCTTGGTAAACATGCTGAGCCCATGCAATGACTTCTGCAGAAACTGCACAGACGAGGAAGAGGTTGAGGGCTCAGCACCTTCTGTGTGAATGCCCTAACTTTGCCAAGCATAGAAGGAATGCGCTCGGCAGTTACTTCTTCGGAGAATTAGGGGAGCTAGCAGACAAGGGGTTGGGCGACTTAGTAAGGTTCATTAACTTCTGTGGCTGATCCCAAAATGATGGTATCACAAAGGACCACAAATGGTCTAAGTGAGGTTCATCGCAGTGGTTCGCGTGATGGCCACTACGCTAACCTAACCTTCCTTTACTTTCAATTCCATCCATAGTTTTGCCGATGACAGTACTCTTGATTTCGGTTACTTTTTTGACACTTGTGTGAACTCCAGAGAGACTGCCACATCTACCAAATGAAATTTCAAGATTAGATCATTGAATAACGACCATGATAATATCCTCGCTTGGGGCAAATTAAATCCCATTGAATTTAATGCATCTAAGTTCCAAAACTGTCTCATATCTTTAAAACAAGAAATATTTTCAGATAAGTCAAGCTGGACAGATCAAGTCTTTTTTGTTGCCAAAGAAGCATTGAAATGTATTGGATTTTTGAAAAGGTGTGAGAAATATTTCAGCCCATCGAACTTAGCGATGGAATACAGTTTCCATATCTGGACCGAGGCTGGTCACACAGCCTTAGCTTCATTGGATATTGCCCAGAAGTGAGCAATGAAAAAGGTAAAAAACATTTTCAAGCTAACCCTATTAATTTATCATAACGGAGCCTCATTGGCGAAGTGGCAATAACTTGTCATATCGACTGACTCGAGCACCGCCGCGATGTAGGATGCCTTTCGCTCCTTTATTGCTACATGCATGGGCAATGTTCCCATGAAATATCTTGTCTGATTTAGAATTATTCCTGCACACAGTACTCACGCAACAAAAGGCACAGATCCATTTACCATTTAAATTATTTTCGGCCGTATGGTACAATTCTTCGATGCTTTTATATTCTGAACTGTCCGAATGTGGAACAGTCTACCATCTTCTGTCTTTTCTCCGGCATACAATATACAAAAGTTTAAGTTTGACGTTTCCATGAAAATATATTCATACAAGGTATGTATTGCATCTGTTCTGTGACTGCTATTTTAAATAGACTTAATGTATATACGAAGCGCTTTAATTCCTGTATTTTGCAAAGTTACAATTTATGATGAATTCATGAATTTGAACAAAATATATTTCCTTTTTTTTACTAACTAAACCGCCATGTACAAACCAAAACAAAATAAATAATTTAACACCTCGTTTGACCTTTCGAAGTGGCAAAAGTTGAACGTTGAACAACTCTATTCATTGCGAGTGGTAGCAAACGTTTATCTGTTGGATCCGTATTTTTAAAATGATAAATTTTGTGCATTTGATGTTTGCGAGTGGTGGCGAGTGTCTCTGAACTTTTGATATATTTGATAGCTTATACCGTTCTTAAACCACCTCCCCCTCACAGGAATCCTGGATCCGCCACTGCTGAATACACTGATATGATTTCTAAATTAATTTTATTACTACAGCTATAATTATGGTTATCAGTAACTATATAATATTAACCAGCAGCTTTTATCTTTTACCTATTATATTCGCAAGCACCCATTAATATAGTTGCTTACACCTATGTTTTTAGATGATACTGAGAGCGTATAGTAGCAGTTGTAGACTAATTTTTTATGTGTTTTTGATGAGCCCAACTATACTTTTGCTTTCATTTTTGTAATACCTACAATTTAATTTATGGTTAAAGATATGAAAATAATTTGTTCAACATCTAAGTAACTTTGGTGACAAATTTTAATTATAAATCCATATTCAGCACATTAAAATGTATCATAATATATAAAAATCCCATCCAAATCCATGAGGAAGACCTGTTTTGACACATTCACAAAAGTTTTATGTTATTTAGAAATTTCCATTACATAACATCTTTCTACAAAGCGCAACTATATTTTTGAATATTTTGATTGCTGCATCTAACTTGATATAAATTGAAAGTGTTAGTAGACATCAAATATAGTCACAAGCATTTTCTCTAGTCCCGTTACAAGATTACATTGCAGTAAAATATTATCTATCTACTTTGTTATAGTTGTCTCATCAATATAAAACTATAAAATAGTTGCAACATCTAAATAATAAGATTTTTATCTATTTTTTAGGAATTCATAACTATATTTAGTTGGGATAACTGTAATATAGTTACTGCACCTATGCGAATCTATACTTGAGTGTACACTTGGAGGATACCTTAGATGTCTGTAATAAACTTCTCACTCTTAACTTCAACCATAATGTGGAATCCCTGTGTACAATCGAAATAAATTGACAATTGACCGCTTTCTTCAATTTTCCTCGCAGAGACGTCAATGTTTTCCGTTTTGGTATCGCCAGATGTGCCCTGTGGAACTCTAACTTGGTCTTTTTTCTTAGATCTTAAAAGTTATGAATTAATTACCCTTGCGTATAGTATCTAAACCTAATTATATAGTGGACTGGAATAATAAACTAAAAAATGTTCAACGCCTTGTAAGACAGCAAATAGAACCTCTAACTAGAAAGTTCGACATAATTTTCTAACCATTTTCTAGTATATCAATGGGCTACAGCCAGCATATATGTATTATAAAAAAACAAAGCTCAACTTTTCTGCTTTCATTTTAATATAATACTCTTCTAAATCTTTGCACAGAATTTATCGATATTCTCGAAAGCTCCGGGAAATTCTACATTTATAAATAATAATAATCGCAAATATAACGTAAAAGTGAATTCATCCCGTCGCCGTCGTCTAATTTTATCATTTTTCCTCAATAAATCTCTAATAGCTTCCATGGAATGTGACAGCAAACAAACCTCGTACTATCTGCAGATCACAGGAGTTCCTAACACTCCTTTAATTAAGCTTATCCGGGCGCACACATTTCTGCCTGTCATCCCCAATGTGTGAAAAGTATAGTACACGTGGACTCTGGGGAGCTAATTTGAAATTTAAATATTGACAAGGGTGGTATAATCAGAGAGAGCTGGGTTAGTATATGTGTGCGTGCTGCGGCATATCTAGCTATAGGAACTGGGAAATCATTTTTTGCTTGATGTGCTAGCTTGGGCTAGCTCTATACATATATACATAACTATTCACACGCGCTTTTCGACCCGCCCCTTGATTCTCTTTTCGGGTTGTTGAAAATAATTGGAAAATGCCTGACATTGCAGCTGGAGATAAAGCATGTCTCAGCAGTAACACCCGCAAGCTTAGAAGAAACATTTTCCAGTGAGTGTAGAAAGAAAATAACTGATAAGGGCAACTATGCAAAGTAAGAAACTCAAAAATTGAACGGTTTGATTCCTTCTAAATCTATTCGTAGATTCATTTTGGTAAATTAAAAGTATACCTTCATCCTTCCTTGGTCCTTGCGGATTTAGTCAGGAATAAACATTTGTTTAAAGGGTAAAATAAAGGGACCATACATTAGAAAAAAAAGGCTGTTCTTGCATTATGATCTTAAAACTTTTCTAACGTATCTTTCATATTACTGATGTGCACCTAAGGCAAGATTTTCTTTGATGCAATGGCAGTGCAAGGTAAACCATCGCATGAAGACTGCTCGAGAATTCGATAAATATTTACATAAGAATCCTTTTGACTAAAACTATATCAACTGGAAGGGCATAGATTAAACTCAAGGTGTGGTATGAAACGGAATTAGATGGAGAGATATTGTTGCCATGGCCGGCGGCGGTACACAACTGTGCGGCTCAGCTGCACTGGGCGTTACGTGGCCACGAACTTGGACTGAGATCTTTAATTAATTTATAAATTGGAAAACAAAATTTACTATCTTTAGGGTACGCAAAATGTCCTGTTCAATCAGAGGTTATATCTACTGCAGCAATGTAAAGAACTTCAAAAAGCATTAACAATCTCAGAAGAGCTGCGAGCGCTATCACATATAGTGCCAAGTAATAAATACACTGGCGTTGATGCAAGAAAATATATATGAGGGTTGTCTAAAAAGTAAAGAACAGCGCGCCTTAGCGGGCGTTCTAGGTAACTTAGTTAGCTGATCGAAGCGTCAGTGCGTAGATTGAAGCTTAAGAACACGTTGATATCATATGGTAATGGGGTTCGTTTAAAAGGAAAATCCCAAAAATTAGAAAAAAACAATGAGAACAGCTGCTCGGTTGGGATTTCAGCAATAGAGCAACGTGCGTATATTCGCATCGAAACAGTGCGCGGTAAAAAAGTGGCCGAAATTAATGCCGCGTTAAGAAAAGCGTGTGGAAGGTTTACTGTTAATCGTAGCACAGTATAGAGGTACCCCGTTCATGGGGTACAAAAAGTTCGCCGTCAACATTCGAAAATGTAAGAAATGATGATGTTTGCCTACGATAAACGAGGCGTAATCGCCACAGATCGAGAACTATATTGATACTAGTGTCACTGACATTGGCATAAAAAAACTTCAGTAACCAATATTTTGTGTTGGTAGCTCCAACTCTGCCATAGGGCGAAAAAGAAAACGGTAAAACTGTTGCCATTTTTTCCTATAGGAAAATGGAAATACGCTCAGTTCATTGCTATAAGCCAGTGAGCGTACTACAAAAACTTTTTTCAGAATGTCTTACGCCCAAAACATCCGTAAACTGCCTCCAGGAATGTTGCAAAGTGATGTGTTGATTTTGCACGATAATGCGTGCTCGCATATTAGTGCGCCGATCATCGTATATTTCAAGAAATACGGCTGGGAACAGCTCCGCCAACCGGCTTATAGTCCTGATCTGAGACTACCTGACTTCGATCTCTCCCCAAGTAGTAAGAACACCTTCGGGGAGTCCGTTTTGCGACGCTGGAAGAGCTCAGTAGAGAAGTGACCGACATATTCGGATGCGCAATAAGAACGGGACACTTTCAGTCAGCTGTAAAGCGTTCACTGCAATAAAGAAGCGGATTATATTGAAGGCCTGTAACCACTTGTATCTTCTTCAATAAATATTTGTCCAGTTAGAGCCAAATGTGCATTACTTTTGAGACATCCCTCGTATATTGGCATATCTGGGACATAATCGGCAAATATTTCAATCAACTCGAAAGAAAATATGAACAAATAATCAGCTATTCAACTAAATAATGAATCAATTAAAATTTTATTCGATTAAAAATTTAATCGAGTGAAAATAGTTGAATATATGTATAGTAGAATATAGTTGGCTAAACGACTAACAAGCAATTCGAATAAAATTTCAATCTATGTGTTTTTCAACGATTGCAGATGCAGGTACTTAATTTTATACCTTTATAATTATTGTATTGTTTTACATTTTGTAGTTTGTACCTTACGACTACAGGAAATTTTTTATTAATTTAACTTGAATTTCATTAATTTATCACCTCCACTATAATACACTGGAAAATTGGCATCTTTGCAATTGCAACAGCAAACTTATTTAGAATGAGCGCTAACGTTGCTACTGCTATTAGCAATGTAGCGCAAGCAGTGGAAAATGATATTCTCCAATTTTGTGCTGTTACTGCTCTGTATCCACGTCATATGAACTTAATAAATATTTAAAGTTTGCGTACAAGTAACACTGTTGGATTGAAAAACAAAAAAACCTCCTCTGAACAATGAAAGTAACCAGCACCGGGGGCGCCATTTGTCATAGGAAATCTTCATGAACACCAAACAAATAACCTCATTAACGGCCAGAATCTAGCATGTGCGCGCTTTAAATTATTTCAGAAATTAATTAAAATTCAGAAATGATAATGTTCGATACTTTTGCTCTTGACAGTTTTGTAATTAACTACGGGGTACTTGCTAGCTTTGAATATCTAACAAAAGCTTCAAAAAACCGAAAACCGCCATGCAAAGAGGAAATTCCCCAAGGGCCTGCGTCCGTATACTCTGATGTTGATGGAGTTGACTGAAAACAGTGCTGTGGTCACGTAACCTAACCTTTTCACTCCATTAATGGAATTATTCGTGGAACTTTACAGCCAGATTTCAATGGCGCGACTGTTGAAAATTGTAAAATAACAATATTCCAAGGATGGTATGAAATACAGCTTTCCGAAATTTAAACAATTGCCAAGCGCTTTACGGTAATTTTCTTCTATAACAAATGAAATTCAGTGATAGAACATCAATGTCATCGCAGTCCCAATCCAGAAAAAATAACTCCTGCCGAATGGGTGAACTGCCATTGCCACAAGCCCTTTTCAAAGAAAAACGAATTTTCCAACATCAGAGAAGTATGAAACACAGGTGGCAGGGCGAGGCACATACATATTATCCATCTAATGGCTTTCTGTTAATGTCACTGTAACCCACCTGGCTGTGGCATTCACTTCCAGGCAGGTTGTTGTAAGAGGTTGGTAGGAGCACACTTTGTGTGCAGGTAGCATATCTCTCTCCAGGAACACCAGGTGGTGCACATGACGTCTTTGATATTCGGAAAGTTTCCTCTTTGTTGAAATTTTTCGGGGCAAATTTAGAATTAATTTTTGGACAAAACTTCGGCTACGTAAGAAATTAAAAAGTACGGCAAATAATGGCAATATACATATGTATAGCACCAGTTTCGCATACGTATCCATGGTAGTTGGATTGCAATTCAATTTGCAAAGTTTTTCAGTTTTTTTTTCATTTTTGTTTGCTTTTCATTTGCAAAAATAAAAGAATTAAGTAATTGCCTTTTAGTAAAACAAAAATTTTCAGACAGAGTTTCAGCATTTCGAAGAGTCTTCCTTTTATTTTTAGCAATTTTAAATATTTGAAAACAGTAATTATTGGAGCCCAGACAGAAGTGGTATACTATAAAACTTCTCTATTAAGCAACGCGGAATTTCCTTCTGTTGTTGCGCATTCACAGAATAATGGGTACTTCTTTCTATAAAAATATACATCTTAATATATAAAAATCACGTGTCACTGTGTTCGTACACTCTAATTTCTAAAGCCGCCCAATCAATTTCAATGAAATTTTGCGAATTTGCGAATGTGTTTGGTTGGTTCCAGCTTGAAACTTAGGATGGTTTTGGACACGATAGATGGCGTTGTTGCCGCGATCTAAGAAACTCCATGAGAGTATGTCGACGAGGAAAGTTGACATTTTGTGCATGGCGTTTTCATAAAAATTGTAAATACTAGTTCAAAAATGGACTAAATGTTTCGTTTTTTAGTATATATTTGGACACTGTTTGACAAGGGGTATACGTTGAGAGCTGAAATTTGGTTTGTAGTGTTTTCATAGCAATAGTAAATAAAATTTCAAAAATGAACTAAATCGGGATACCCCTCCTTGGTTTTTCACTATATATTTGGGCACTGCCTGAAAATGCGTCGACATGGCGTTTCCATGAAAAGTGCAAATATGTACAAGTTCAATAATCGGCGAGTCGGATCTCTAACCCGACCCCCGCCTAGGAAAGGTATCTATATTATTGCCGGGCAACGTCGACGGGCTCCTCCTAGTGTAGTTATATCTTTGAACGCAAATCGGAAGTAGGTGAAAGCAGTATTAAGAGAAGATATTAAGGTAATTTGGCATCGTCAGCGTAGCAAAAATTATTTGTAAGAGGGTCCAAGTTCTAGTATCTTTAATGTAAATAATCAAAAGGGTTAAGCTGAGAGTCTTAGGGAAAAGCGGTGTTATGGAACTATGTAGAGAGTGACTTGACATCGGACGTGAAGTCCAGACTGCCAGCATGAGCTGACAGATCACTCGGCGGACAGCCTTGACTGCAGGGCGGCACGCTAGCTCGCCTTGGCTATTGGCGGAGAGTGTGGGGAGGTTCCAAAAAAAGCCTGCCGCTGCCGCCTGCCATAATCAAAAAAAAATTCGTGCCTTTAACCAAAACGCCGGCACACATTCAGTCCTAAAGGGACCTTTACGTCACTTACCTACATCCAAATCGAAGGCGCAGATGGTATGCCTTCATTGCATGCCCCAACCACCCAAGGGACTCTGAAAATATCTGCCCTCAGAGTCACTTCTGCCTTTTTGTTATCACTGGCACTAATAAAAGATTTGTCGTTAGAACAGCACTTGTGGAGTAATTCGATAAAAAGTTCTGGGAATGTGCGAAATGAGTGTTGGATTATTATAGATGCACATAGCTATATATAATTTAACAATAATGTGCCTTCACAAAAATTAATAAATAATTTTTATTAATAATCAGTATCTCCACCAGTGCTGCCACTCGAAAGGTTTCTAGTGTAACTTTTTGTTGTAGCCCGGAAGTAGTTTGAGTAGCCTCACATGAAAAAATTATAGAGAACTTAAAAACTTACATAACTGTTGTTATATAGCAACCCTATAGAGTAATTAACTGAAAGTTTGTTTTAAAGAACATAATGTATATTTATAAATTTTTCGATTTCGATTCGCGACAACGCGACCATAGTTGATCTATAAGGTAGTTAGGCAGAATCTAGTCTTTTGACAAAATCGACTATTGCTTTTGGGGTTAGATTGCAAGCTTTATTTGGAGAGATAAGTGTTCCTCCAATAATTTGTAGCCTTAGATAAATTTATAAGAAATACAGAAAAAAAATTATATGGTATTCTTTACATTTTATAACCCATCTAATAATTTCTACTATTCAGTGGAGTACTTGTTTGTCTCGAAAAATTTTCTCTCAAAGAATTTAACAAAAATTATAAAACAAAACGTTCATTATATAGGGCAACCTATTTTTTACTATGCCATACTAATATTTTTATTAATTTCTCTCTTACTGGCTTCTGGTATGCGCACCATTCATATTTTCCACATTAAAAATCACCTATAAATAATTGGTTTAGACTTTGAGGAATTCATACTTTTTGTTTTTAAATTCCCTGCTCTTTAAAAATATTTTTAAAGATTAATGATATCTATTATATTTTCCGAGATATTGAAAAAAACTGTAACCATCATTTTGAGCAATTTATAATTTGTTCATAAGTTTTTCATTATTTAAGTGCAGGGTTCAGAGCCATCTTTACGCATGAGCCAGCTGGCCCTGGGCCCCGCGATTCATGGGGCCCGCTGACCACTGTAGTAGTAGACCAATCGATGATCAATTCTTCAACGAGTAAGACAACCCATTACAATTAGCTTAGCTGTTAGAATTTGGCTACTGAAAGTAGACCGTGGAATTTATTCGAACTTCTATACATGACAAAAAAATTTCCTAAACGGTATTTTGTAAATTTCCGACTTATATTCATAGTATACTTTCAGTATACAAACTCAGTGTCGGTATTTGGTAACACAGCGAAAGTTTTTATACTGTTGTTTCTTGTTAGACATAACGCCCACTGGCGACTTTTTGTCATGCAACTTTTTAGTCACTGTCGGCGTCCGTCGCCGTGGGCTAGTTAGTACGCACAAAGTGAGTAATTGTCACTCCAAAAAGACAAGTTATATATCGCCATTTATCAATATAAACTTCGAAGTGGCAGCTGTGATATGTGTATTTGTCATAAGGACACAGAAAATATCAATGTCCTTGCAATTTGGAGCTAAAGGCTGCTTAAAAGAAAATTTCACTTAATCCTGAAAAATTCCTTTGAGATTTCCGTATGAGTGTTATAATATTTGATGATTTGCTACTACGTATTTTGAGACTTATAATAACTTATTAATGTATTAATATGCGATCATCAATTGAACCCGAAGAGAGACTTGCTGAAACTCTAAAGATGAAGCTACACGGCTAGAGACTTTGGCTTCCAGATACAACCTCTTTGGTCTCTGGAGACCCAGAGACTAGTTTATTTACTTCGGAAACGCAAGTCTCCGGAAATTATTTTTGTGTTCTGTTAAGTGTACATCGACACGGAAAGGAAAAGGAATAAAGTGGAGTGAGTTTGACCAGAGGTGTAAAACTCAAGTACTATTACCATTATCATTACCAATACCAAGTATTTAAGAATTGATAATTCCCAGTACTAATACTCGTGTATTGGAATTAAAAATTTACAGTTCCATCCCCGTAGTTGGAAAAAATACTTTAAAATACCGAAAAGTAATTCAATTTGCAGTTTCATTACAAAAATACTTAGAAATATCCAAAGATATTTAAAAAGTATTTGGGCATTACTAAATAATTCCTTTCAATTTTTTTCAAATACTTTCAATTACTTTTAACTACTTCGAAATCTTCAGTAATAAACATGATATTTTACTATTTGGTGTGCCATTTCTAATAAAATAAGGTGCATTTAACTAAGTTCAACTATTGTTTTTTATGCAAATTGAAATATGAAAACATAGCAAATAATAAATATTTTCCTAGAGTGTGACTTTGTATTTTTAACCTCTTGGCCTACGATTTTATTGAAAGGAAATGTGCTTGACTGCTTAATTTTATTCCACCTCGAAAACAGGAAAAAGTTGTTTTACAATAAAATTAAAAAGACAATTGATCTAGTTTATTTCATAATTAAGTACAATATCATGTTTAGTACTGAAGTTTTTGAAGTAATTAAAAGTAATTGAAAAGAATATAAATTTTAAAGTAATACCCAAATACTGTAATGGAACCGCAAGTTGAATTACTGTCTGGTATTTTAAGGTCATATTTGCAATTACGGCAATGGGACTGTCAAATTTTAATTCCAATACAGGAGTATTAGTACTGGGAATTATCAACTCTTAAATTCTTAATTAATTCTTCTTCTTAAATTCTTGGTATTGGTAATTATCAGGTATTAAATCCATTAAATACTGAGTATTTTACAGCTCTGAGTTTGACAAACTGTCACAAAGAAATTAATAAAAAAATTAATAATTAATATAATGAAATTAGGGCTGAAAATATGTTTCTTCACTAGAGTTCTGGTTATATTTTGAAAAAAAAATTACGTAAATTTTTTGTATTTATCCTGGAAAATGTGCACACCAAGGATATATTTTTAGAGCTTTTCCACTTTTCCCATAACATAAAAATATTAATAACTTTTAAGATAATTCCTTCTAAATCTCTTGATTGACAATTAACAAAGATCTCTGGAAATCTCTAGAGACCAAACTTCATATTGAGGAAACATGTCTCTAGAGACTTTTTTATTATGGTCTCCGGTGGCCTCATTTTTTGGTCTCGGAGATTTTAGTCTCTGTAAACCGGAGACTGGAGACCAAAAGTCTCTCACCGTGTATAAATACCTTCATAGATATTTCTCCCCATATTTTGGATTTAAAAGTGCTATCAGAGTATTGCTTATTTTTGTTGTATAGGGTTGGTCTCATTTGCGCTTAATGTGTTAATGCTTCATTATTTATATCTTCCTCTCACTAAAAAAGATGTATAAGTTTCTTCCTTGCGTCTCCCGAAACAATGCCAGTCAAGCCGGAACAAAAATGTTACCAGGGCGTGCAGATTCATATAAATGTGATGGCGGTGATAGTTTCGTCACCCAAAAGTTGCTAGCCAGAGGAACTAAAAAGTTAGCTTACTGTCACGTCATTTCATGCGAGCATTAACATCAGAGCCTATGGAATTTTCGGTGGTGACAAAACAGTTACATGTCAAGAAATCTCCATTGCGCGTTAGGCCTTACCATACTTACGTTATTATTCCTTTTGATAACCCAAAGTATCTTAGAAAATAATTTCTGTTAGTGGACCAGCATTTCCTAAGGTGCCCACGGCCCCTACTTGGCTAAATACGGCCATGGCAGAGTTAAAAACTTTTCGGAGATTTTTTGAATTATTATTTCAAATTTTATCGAAAGCGCAAATAAAACTCCTTACTACAAAAACACAGTGTTATAGAAACATATTCTACCATCGTGAAAGTAGATGATTCTAGCATCCGACTGTGCCAAAAGCAAGGGTGATAGGTATTTGAAGTTTGCCAGTATGAAAAGACCCGGCAAGTTGTTTGTGAGAGGGTTTGGATGGATAGGAATTTTCTCGACTTCTGTTTCTGTTAGCTCGAACAGATATCCTTGATAAGAGTTATATTGTCTGCCTCGTACAATACTTCGTTCCGATAGTATTTTCCGTTGGTTCTTCTATGATATTCTGTGCAAGCAAATCTTTCTTTCGAGCTTGCTAAGGCGGTCAATATAAGTGGGGGAAATTGTGTGCCATATGGGAAAACAATAAGTGATGACAGGGCTTATTAATTGCTTGTACATTAGTAGTTTTGTCTGGGTTGTGAGTTCGTTCCTGACGTAGGGCTTATGCGGCTGTACGTGAAATTGGCTTCCTAATGGTCGCTTTAGCATGGTTATTGAATCTTAGAATTTAATGGAATTTTACGCCTAGGTAAATGGCCGTGATTCGTTTGGATTTAGCGACTTGGCGGTTTCGCCCGGTGCTAGGTTTTCGAATACAGATAAGTTCAGACTTTTGGATGTTAATTTAATCTCCCATTTTTTGTGATAGGTGCCGAGCTTGTTAAGATGTACATAGGTTGACTTTATAGACTGCTAAAAGTGGGCAATGAGAGCGTATGTGAGTGAGTCATCAGCGCACAAGAGAGTTGTGCAAATTGCCGTCGGCAGATTGAAGTTTCACTTCACTTATTGATTAATCAGTGGCTTTGTGGTGTACATCTATATTTATACATACATATACACACAACACAAAGCACTACTCATCTAAAGTGTCTCACTCGCTTATACAAATTACTTCACACTTACGCGTACGAAGGCACGAAATGCCGTCAATGCTCCTGGTCGATCGCTCGCTTTTTATAGGTATCCTGGTCGTGAAAGTGTGAGAATTGTAGGATTTGAAAATAGTCCAAGCGTCGAAAAATGTTGGTTTTTTTATATTTTTTTTTATAAAAAAAGCATTGAAATATCCTGTAACATTAGGATAGGATTTTATTAAATAATTTTCAAAACATCACCATGGCGCTGTGGTAAAGAGCTCAATTTCGAATCAAACACATTCATAGGCGGCTCAGACTGTGCGATAGGTAAGTTTTTATTTTTTTCATGACCATTACTCCAGGGAAAAATAATGGCACAGCACAGGGCAAAGATAACCTAACAAAAAGATAGATAGGACACAGCCGAACAAAATTTTAAATGTTGTGTGTTTTTTAGACCGAAACAAGTAAACTCATAGACTTTCGTCTTTTGCATAAATGGAAGTAAAGAACTTGGCATTATTGTAGTGCGATTGAAACAACGAGTGTAAAATTAAAGTCAAGAGAACGTAGGATTACCCGAACTACAAAATCTAATTGAATCGCTCAAAATCCTATCAAACTATTCATAATAGTTAATATACTTGGGGTCACACTACCTCACTTTCTTAAGAAAAAAAAACTTCGCTTTAGCCAAGGTGCTGAAGGGAGATGTAAAGTTCCTCTCAAATAAAATTCTCATTTTGCGCGAAAATATCAGAGAATTCAGCATGACTTTCTCCCACATCATCTCTTCAGAGCAAAAAGTTAGTCGACAGAAGCACGTGCTGTTCAAATATCATAGGAATTACACTAACAAACATTAGTTATGCTATAAAAATCATGGGATATTTCTCACAATATTTCAGCAAAAACCGGTTTTCACAAAAGCGCGGGCACATTTTATGAGAGTAAAACCTAAAAACTCCGCTCCTTCTCATTAATTTGCGAAAATTAATCATTTGCCATTCTGTTTCGTTGCATACAATCTACGCTTTCACATTTTTCATCTTTATTCATAAAAGTTTTAAAGAGAGTTTGATTTGTTTTTATTTATTTTTTTCTTCTGTCTTCCTTTTCTTGCATGTACACTTAAAATGTAAAACAATCGGAAAACTCTTCTATGTCCTAACTTGTCATTAAGCGCTGGAGATGTGAAGATGTGAATCTTGTTTTGACTCGCGAGTGATATTTTCCTTACCCTGTCCCCTGTTCCAAAATCTTTCTTCACTGACCTACTTTCCTCTGTTGTTTCATATTGTAGGATCAGCGTAATTAGTGCATTTTTATAAATTTACAGTAGTTTAGCTATTGCGAAAGCAAATAATCCATACCTTGGTCGATACCTTACAGTATTCAATTCCCCCGCAATGGTTTATCTGGGTTACATATTTCGCAATAGCTGATCAGTACTTAAACGATAACCACTTTTACGTTACAATAGAGATTTTTGCGACTATATATCTGCAGAGGCTAATTCGCAGGAAGGTGAGTGCAGGTCGAAAATGTGTCATATCTTCCATTGTCTTTCTAAGAACAGTGAAGAAAGGTAAAGTGCGTGCCTTAGTTCATTATTCAAAACACAATATTTCACGTATAATTCACAAGCTCTTTTTTTTCATTCTGCTATTTACTTTTATAAAGAAAGTTCAAAGTAAATTACCAATCAACTCTACTTTAATTTTCGCTAGTACGGTATTTAAAGCTATCGCAATCCAATTAGAACACTTTCGCCTGTTATATACTTTCAGACAAGCAGTGGCGGATTTACCAGTAGGCTGAGTAGGCTGGAGCCTAGAGCGGCGGAGTTTTGGGGCGGCAAATTCGGGGACCGAATTTTTTTTTCTACCTCATAGAAATCAAAAAGATTTCTGCATGACGGTTTTCTGATGTTTTACAGATAGAACTCTGCAACGAATTTTGCCGATGACTTTCCCCTCTCACTTGTCATTGTACATTGTACAAAGAATAAACAAAGTGAATGTTCAAATTCAGGCTTCTACAGTAGATTTGATCACTGTAGCCGATCTTTATGAATCTCTTCGCAAGTTTTTCGTAGATCAACGAGAAAACTTGTATTTCGAAGAAATGGCAATGGAATTAAGTGCGTCGAAGCAGTACACAAAAGACCTGGGAAAAAGACAACCGAAAAGAAAAAAATTTGCTGATGAAACACCCGATGAAGAAATGAGTATGACCGCGAGTGATACATTCAGGGTTAATACATTTCTCGTCAACATTGATAGACTCGTATCCGAATTAGAAAAAAGGAAGAAGGTGTACGGCAATTTCAATGAAAAATTTTCATTCAGGGTTAATACATTTCTCGTCAACATTGATAGACTCGTATCCGAATTAGAAAAAAGGAAGAAGGTGTACGGCAATTTCAATGAAAAATTTTCATTTCTGACCAAAATGAGCGAGTACTCATCATCAACCCTTACGAAAAATGCTCTGTCCTTAGAAAAAATGTATCCTAATGATTTAGAGGCTGAGTTAGTTCAAGAATGCATACATTTTCAAAGCCACATATCTTCGTAAAGCATTTTGGTAAAACCAGATTCTACATCATTAGAGAGTCTATCTTCGTTCCTGCGAAAACAGAGTTTGCAGAACGTTTATCCGAACTTGGACATAGCCCTTTGTATGGCATTATGCACACCAACGACAAATTGTTCGGGTGAGAGAAGCTTTTCTTGTCTAAAAAGGATAAACAATTATCTGAGATCGACCTTGAGTCAAGAAAAATTCAACGCTTTAGCTCTTTTGTGCATAGAGTCAGAATTAATAAACAAGATTACTTACGACGATATCATCGATGATTTTGCCAACAAAAAATCGCGCAAAAAGATATTGTAACGAACTTTTATAACTTGACTGAGTTGATTATTTTTAACTGTTTGTAAGCGCAATAAAGATTATTTATTCACGTTTATCGAATGTACAATATTGTGTAAAAAATAATTTTACGTGCGATTGTATAGGCAAGGGCGGCAAAAACTTTACAGTCTATACCTTGAAAATTTGTAAATCCGCCTCTGATATTAATTCAGAAAAAGAACAACTAGTGCAAAAATGATGTAGGATGTATGGGTTAGCCAGGCAGCACTCAAAGTTTTAGGCACACACTTTCAGGTAAAATTGGTTTGTATTTGACTGGTTATCTTGGAGCCTCTTGTAGAAATTCTGTTATGTTATCGGCGCCACGAAATTAAGCTATTGCTATTTCCATTTTATTGTTATCGTTATAAGTTTCATACTTAATTTCTATGCAACTAAATAAAAGATACTGTCTGATACAATTAAATTTTTGTACAGCAGCTGTGTGTTATTTATGTTAAAGTTTTCAGAATCCATTTTAATTCTGCGCATACATACAAAGTACTAAAAAGTTTGTAAAATCTCTGAGAATGTCAGTAGACAAATTAATTGCTCTTATCGAAAATTTAGCAGATATCCTGGATTGTTGCAGAAACCCTACATCCGAAAACCCCTCACTCTACTCATCTTTTAAACAACAGCGCTTCGGGCAATCCAACAAAGCGAATAGAATTTGTGGGAATTTATCAGAAAATTATCTCTGGATATTAATTTATCACGACTAAATACACCTGAGTGTATCTGTATAGTTTAAGCCCGATGAAAAGAACTCATTTCTGGTGAAGAAAGCTCCACCGACAAAGACCTTTGAGGACAAAGCTTCTGGAATTGACACATGCTATGCGCACAACATCAGAGCAACAGAGGTACCTATACAACAAGATGTTATCCAGCGGTTTATCCAGCATACTGTCATCAAAGCTCTTTGAAATCAGGACCAGATGTTTATTGAAAACTATTTTAGCTCCAGTTCTGCCCATCCTTCTGATATTCGCCACCACAGCAGCGTTAGGATAAATTGCAAATTTTCACTTAATTCAACGCGTTGAATGTGCCGATTGTCGCTTTCGCTTTCATTATAATCACGAAGAAATGCTTAGTTTATCGCTCTTACAGGATCTTTATTGCAACCTGTTTTAAACAACAAGACGAGGTCAGAGAATCTGCACTAATCTCTATCCTATTTCCCGAAGGATAAACATAGAGAAAGAAAGTTGTGTTGTGTTGGAATGGAATCCTAGGGATCGGAGAGAGTGCATACGTACATATATATAAATTGTATTCCCGGAAAGAAGGAATAAGAAGTGTCAGCAGCAGGACTGATTGATGTCCCTGCCAGCAGGGGAATAATTTACGGCTTCTGTATGAATGGCATCTTGTCATAGCTCTTTTGCGGTAAAGTTTCAAAAGGGTACTTCTCTGTTGCAGACAGTTGTGAACTGAATTTCTGTTATGTTTCCAGGTAAAATTATTTTAAGCAAGGTTTTCTCTCCTGTTTTTTACGATTTTACCTACATTTAATGTAACAGTGAATCTCCCAAGGATATAATTTTTTTTTTCGAATTATGAGAAATGGATCAATGCTTGTATACTACATATGTATACATAGGTACGGAACTTTATTTTGTAGGTTTATTCGTTAGCGTAGATGTAAACTGTTGGAAATTCCATTAAGAAATAATATTAATCTTTATAAAGACTACATTTTCTTGAAAAAATCACAACTTAAACATAATTAATTTATATTTTGTGAATAACCGTAAAAAATATCTATTGAAAATTCCGCTACTATAATAGGCAACAAATTGCCAACAATGGTAGCGGAAATTTACACAACTTTATGCGCACTGCATAACCTTTTTGCACTGTATGTAATTTTACATTATTTACGCATTTTACAGCGGAAATTGAAATTTCAATTTCCGCTATAAAATGCGATATGTAAATTTACATCATGCTGTGGAACTAAGTTACATAAGTTTGATGTAATTTTACGTTATTTATGAATTCTTCAATTCCGTATGTAAAGTACACAATATGTAAATTTACCAATAGTTATGTAATTTATTTCAATTGCCAATATACGTACAGAAACTAATAAATCACATTAATAAACAAGTAAAAAAGTTAGAATTGGTCTAAGACCAATTCTTATGACCATGGCACTAATATGTAAGTGTAGATTAACAATCAACACGTAAAAGAAGTAATACTAGTTTCAATGCTAACAGCTACCTAAGAATTCATAATTGTAAAAAGCAATAAATATTTGTAGGTATGCAGTATTTCCATGATTGAGTTTTTTTAGCGAAATACAATTATAAAAATACTGCGTACCTAAAAATATTTTTTGATTTTTAAAACGGTTTTAAGGTAACTGTTAGGAACGAAACTAGTAACATTTCTTTACATGTTTTATGATTATTAATCTATCACCCACTCACTCCAGAAAATCATATGAGCAGAGTACTGAAGGAAAGAATGCAAATGGAAACGTCATTACTTATGTTATATTGAAATTTCCTTTTTAAATATGGGGAATTCAATGCATGAGTATTATATGGAATTTCACGCTAGTTTACAGTACGATACAAAAGTTTTTTATGATAAATGTAAGATAATGATAATGTACTGTATGGAATTTTACGCAAATTTACAGTATGACACAAAAGTTTTGTGTAAAATCAGAGTACTGTATGTAATTTTACATAAATTTTCAGTACGATACAAAATGTTTATGTAATTAAATGTAAAATCACATAAAATATCTAAAAACTTACTTATTTTACTTATTTTTGCAATTAAAAGTAGGAAGTTTGCAGATTACGTAAAAAGTATTTAATTTCTTAACGGTTATGTGTATATACATACATTTTAAGCGGTAGTGACTATTTTAACCATATTAATTTTCCACAAAGTTAGTTCATGATTTTTTACGGTATACGTTTTAGCAGAAATAAAACGAATATTATAATTCGTTAGTCATTCAACGTGTAACGAGTGCTTATTATCAAAATCGGTGATAAGAAATACTTGACTAATACACCTAGCGCTCAAAAAATGAATGAAGAATAATTCTGGCCATCAACCTTCAACGATGTATAAAAAAATTTGCAGATAAATTCTTCAGTTTCAAAATCGGCCTTAGAAAGGGTTTTCCACAGAATTATTAATTATTTTACAGCTAACAAAGTCTTCCTTCAGTGGGTTCTTGATTACATGGGGATCTTGGGGAATGAAAAGGCTGATTTTCTAGCCAGGTCTGGCACTGGTTTTTCCTTTCTCGGACTTGAACCCGCCGTAGACGTTGCCACCTCGGTTATAGGGTCTCTCATTAAAGCGGATGTTCGTATGAAGTATAAATAGAGATGGGCGAACTGGAGAACTTGTTGGTGTGCACAAATTTTTCTTGATGGGCCTAATAGGAATTTCTCTGATTTTCTCTTGGGGCTCGGAAGAAAACAATGCAGAACTTTGGTTGGCAATATCACTGGCCACAGCTTGCTTCATGCTCATCTAACAAAGATGAGAGTTGTTTATAGCCCTCAGTGCCTGTCTTGCCTGGCAAGAGGGCCTGAGACAACCGAGCACTTTCTGTGTGCTTGTCCTGCCTTTGTCTGGAGCAGGCTGGATAATCTTGGGTCTGCCCTTCTATCTGTGCATAAGCTGAAAAACTTACCTTACCAAGCAATGATACGCTTCATTAAAAGGACAGGAAGGTTTCGGTGTGAGGGTTTCTAGCCCTGGCCTCCGTGCTTGGGATCAAAAATGTTTGCCTAAAACTCCGTTTAAAAACACGAGCTAAAAAAACATAACTTATGAATGGGACACTAATAAAAAGCTGTCTGATTTTCTCCATTAGGAACTTGACCCCAATTTTTTTATAAAATTTCTGTGTACATAATTTCAACTCACTAAATAGCTCAAGATAAGTATTTTTGTAGAAGTTTTCGTGCTGATATATGAACAGTTGACCGATCAGAAGGGAATGTTTCATTCATCATTATATCTATGTGTTACAAGGTTACAAATATATGAACAAACCTAGTAGAACGTCTTTCAATACGTTTATATGAATACTTGAAGTATGCCTGAAGTAATCAAAATATCATGAAAACGCTCATTTAATGCGTAAATTTCAACTTAAGTAATTGGAAAATTAAATTCAAGAAAAATTCAAGTCAAGTAATTGGAATTAATTCAATCAACCACCCTACCTGAGCTTCAAGTGGATTTCAAGTCAAATACTTAAGTATTCATGTAAACGTACTGTATGTATTTTAAAGACTATTTTATATGACAAGTAACCCAGTGACTTCTTCATAAAGTAGTAACAGAAGCAGTTCATAGTTCGAGCAACAAATAGAAATCAGCGCTTGTTTCTGAAAGATAACAAAAGTTGAGTTGCACCTGTGTTTAACTATTAACCGAATTTATGTATTTCAAATGACAAAAGCTTGTAAATTTGTTAAGTTTGAATTAGCTGTACAAAAATGAAGTGCCTGGCCAATTTTTGTCTTTTATTACTATCGGATGGTCATAGCTATAGTTTCGTGTGCCTGAAGATGTAGATGTTTATTGCACTGTTTTGCGAGGCAAATTTAAGCTTATAACCGAAAATTTGGTGGCAAAACATCATATTTTTGGCTGGAATATTCAAGAGCTCCTTTTTTTGTGTGTCTAACTTACGAAATGGCAAATAAATGCGATAAAATCAAACAACATTGAAAATTACAAAGCTTTGTTTTTGAACCGTCTAGCTAAAATTCCAAGGTGGTAAATGTAATAACAATAATGAATAACGATGTTCGGCAAAATTAATTTTGAAAAATTCGGAGTCGAGAATTTCAGGAAGATATATTTCAGAGTAATTTGGACGAGTGGGTACTCGTTGGACGTGAAATAACGCACGAGGACTAACTATAACTGATAAATATTTCGGGAAAACTCACAGACTCGAGATATTAAAAAAAAATCGTTATTATTGAGTACAGTTTCACGTGAACCCACATTAGTATTTCTTTTGATGTTCTTTAAAAATTAGTTAATTTGTAATAAAAATGTGTTCTATATACTTCATTCATTTTTCTTATTCACCGTCGAATCAACTCTTCCAGTAAACGGGATTTTGATAAATATTTTAACTAAATAAGATCAGGCAGATTTTATTAGGTTTAACTCCCTTTTTAATAAATAGGACCCATTGTCATTAATAAACATTTGTAAATAAAACATGTAAAAATTCTGCTAAATTATTTATTCAAGATTTTAACAAATTGTAGAAAATAAGATTTTCCATCACATAACTTGACTAAAATGTAAGAACTAAAAAAAAATCTCAGCCCTGACATCTCAAATAACTGGGAAGCGGGGCTGTAGGTATGTATGTACGTAAACTTGTTAAATTGGTGCAATACCTATTGGAGTGCATATGACTACAAGTAGCTCTAAAATATGAATGTTGTTGACGAGCATCGACTGTATATGGCAAAATCTCATCCTTTCATCGAATGTGCATTCAAGTGGATATTTGTTACTTTTTGGTTTAGGCTCTAATCTAATTAGGTATGTATGTAGGCTAAGCAATGTGCAAGGAGGCCTATGTGAAAAAGACAAAATACATTAAGCTACGAAGACTCTTCAGGATCTGAACACACGAACTATTCAAAATATCAAAGTAATACGAGATATGTAATCCTTAATTAACTATTGCACGTGACTTTCTTATTTCAATTGACTAAAGCTAATAGAAACTCGTGTAGAAAACTGAGGATTCCTTTACAAACTAAACACTGGTAACAGGTGCCACTGATGGGCTGAAAACAATAGAACAATAACGTTGACAGTATCAGAGAGTGGGCCTACATCTAGGGTAACATAAAACTAAGATTTAAAATTTATAAACCTAGAGGTTACGTCGCGTCCATCCGGAATTTTCTTTCCGGTTGCGACACATTTCCTTAATTAATTTGACTAGCACAAGTATTTTTTCTTCGGTTTCATCATTCGAATGCGTCATTTGGTTCCTCCTGCTGAGGTGACACCGTTCGCTACAGGATTAGGTTGCTGTGATCCAGGCTGTACTGGTTGAGACTGTGAAGGAGGTGATCGAGATATTTGACTGCGCAATGCTTGAGGCGCATGTTTTGCTACATTAGATGCACCCACATCTGTTCGTGAGTTGCCACATATCTGGAAAAGAATTTCAATTTTAATAAATTACGATTAGTTCTCTCACTCTCTCCCCCTCTCCCTCTATTTTTCTCATTCATTACTTGATGGTGGTGCTCCCAATCTTTGTGCTGACAAAATGCTCCACAATATCGCGCCATATTGCATCCAGAACAAGTCTCATTCGCTTTTCTCCCACAATTCCAGCAGGCCTAGGATATAACTTGTCAGAAAGATTATAGAAATCATAATCGCTAAAGCTAACAAACATTTTGTCCTGCAGATATTGAAGGTGATTTATTTTCTACATCTCCATCTGTAGCATGCTTACTCATATCTACGAAAAACTTTTCCATCTTAAGACGTTCCTGTGCCATAATATCAACGGCACGACCTTCAGCAGAAGCCACGGCCCTTTGTATTTCTATGACTGCCTGTCTTTTGACCTATAAAATATTTTAATATTACGGAAATAAAAACAAAAGAGGAAAGAAAACCAAGAAATAATGAATATTCTTTCACGGGCATACATACCTGGTTGACAGCTTCCTCAGCATTTCTCTTGAATTCCGCAACCTTTTCTTCTGTTTGCCTTCGAATTTCTGCAACTGCTGTATCAGAGTAACTGGGCTGTGGATCAACTCCGCGTTGTTGAAGGATAGTAATAGCTCGTTTTGTTTTGTCCACCATTGCTGATATGCAATTGAGCATAGTGTGAATATTTTTCCACTCCTCCTCTCCACTCATCCTATTGATTCTTTGTGATTCTGTGGATCGCGTATCTCGCTCATCTCTGTGGCTGTTAGACTGTAACAGTTTTTATATATGAAATACACCTTCTTAAAGAACAAATGCGCACCACCATCTTCAACTTACTTTATCTAAAAGAGCTCCAAATCCATCAGTTGTATTAGCAGCACTGGTCTGGTATTCAAACAGTGAATGTTGACTGCTAAATAGGTTGTTAGATGCTGAATTCATTAATGATGAATGCCCGTGAAGTCTTTTTGCTGGAGGATACATGTAATCATTCCAATCTTGGACCCCATTGTGCTGCTCTGTCAAAGTATCTGATGATCGCCGTTTAAATACAATGCCATTTCCATTCACTGCACTTGTGGCTGTTTCTATTGGTAAAAAAATTTCACCGTGTTCAGCTGGGCCATGAGACAATTCCATTGCGCAGGTATCATTTGTGGTCACATACTGCAAGGTGGTCTACAATAATTACAGAAATGTTATACAATCAGACAGATACTCTTATAAAAAAAACTCTTAATCAATCATGATATCCATTTCTATACCCTATATGAAGTCTCATAGGGTATACTAAGTTAGTCATTGCGTTAGTAATGCATACAATTTACTATATTTCCTTAATTCTGATCACACCAAAGGGCTTTAAATGGGGCTATCATGTATGCTCAGGACAATCGAGAGTTCTTTGACTCGTAAGCATCATGTATCGCATAGAACCAACGGTAGATTTTAACGGTGTTTTTTTATCCTTTTTTTGTAATCTTAAACCCAACCCACGTACGTTAGATAAAACACTTGTAAAAGAGCTCTAGGAACAAGACGGGTACTTTGCCGGCACATTAACTCAAAGGCTAATCAAATTTTGTACTGGAGACTTCTTATGAAAACTTTTTTGATAAGTATGAAAATAGACAAAATAGGGAAATTATTTTGTAGGGTTTTTTTTTTTTTTTTATATATTATTAAGCCAAGCTCAGGGGATACCCTATGATGCAAAGCACAGCATGGCAGGAAGGAGATAGGGAAAGGATTAGGGGATATGAGGAAAGTGGCGGAGGTGCCGATGTATGTCGCCCTTAAACTTCCGCAGATTGTATGCCGGAGGAAAAACAGAAGATGGTAAGCTGTTCCACATTCGCACTGTTCGGGATAAAAAAGCATCTCTGAATTTTACTGTACGGCCGAAAGTAATTTGAAGGGTTAAAGGATGTGCGCGGTTTGCAGCGCGAGTATTGCGTGCAGGAATCATTCTACAAGGGATTAGACTAGATATTTCATCAGAACATTGACCATGCATATAGCGATAAAGGAGCGAAAGGCATCCAACATTGCGGCGGTGCTCGAGTGAGTCGATATGACAAGTTATTGCCAAATCGCCAATGAGCTTGAAGGCTCTCTTTTGGACAATATCCAATGAAGCTAAGGCTGTGCGACCAGCCCCGGCCCATATATGGGAGTTGTATTCCATTCTAGGTCTAATGTAGGACTTGTAGAGGAGCGCTAGATTTGACGGGCTGAAATATTTCTTACACCTTTTCAGAAATCCAAGACATTTCGATGCTTCTTTGGCAACAGAGAAGATGTGATCTGTCCAGTTTAACTTACTGGAAATATTAATGCCAAGAATGCTTAGTGACGGTGAATCAGAAATGAATGCTCCATCAAAAGAAACGGGTGTGGTTAAGTTATGATCTTGTTTTAATGAGATAAGACAGCTTTGGGACTTTGATGCATTGAATTCGACGCGATTCGCTTTGCCCCAAGCGAGGATATTGGCAAGATCGTTATTCAATGATCTAGTCATGCAATCTCGTTTAACACATGCAGCATTCCCCCTGGATTCTGCAAGAGTGTCAAAGGAGTAAGCGAAATCAAGAGTACTGTCATCTGCGAAACTATGGATGGGATTGAAAGTAAGGGAAAGCAGATCATTAATGAAAATTAAAAAGAGAGTTGGAGAGATAACAGAGCCTTGAGGTACACCGGCATTTATGGGATGCGGTTCAGACGTAACGCCATCTAATACAACAGATACATGCATACAAAAACTTCGTACATATTTCAATATATTTTAAAGGAGCTTAAGAGCGCGTTGACTCCAAGAGATGTTGAACATGGCATTTTAGTATCATCGGATAATATCTTTGGTTGCCATATAAAAAATTTCCGATTTCGCACTTTTGGCTAGTAGTTGATAGTGCGCTATAGGGCTGCCGTACACAATTTCACCTTTTTAATTAAACTGGGAAAACGACTGCGTTGTATTGAAAAGTACTTTGAAATGTAAATGTTATGACATTCTTACCAACCGACGAACCGTTTTAAAAATAAATGAGAAAATAAATTCATTAATTTTTTTTTAAACAAACAGGAAAACAAATTTTTTGTCCACATGTTCGCATAGTTTTCAAAAATAAAAATTTCAAAAATCTCCAAACGACATGAAATTATTTGTTTTACATGGATCAGGTATGTCCGGTAGCATTTTTATAATAATTAAAAAATATCCTGGCTCCTTTAGAATTTGTGTATAATTCCTCAGTTTTTTAGACTCGAACCTCGGAGTCTCCAAGGAAATTGTTCTAGAAATCCTTCAATTTTAGCGGCTCTGTATAAGGAACATGACAAAATCCATAAGAGACAAAATCCAGAAATATTGAAGAAATCCGGAAATGTGAAAATTCAGAAGTGACAAAATTATGAAACGACAAAATACATCAATGTCAAAATCGGGAAATTATAAAAAATTTTATAATTACATTCTACAAATATACAATTTATTTAAAATTCACACGAGTGTGACACATTTGTTAAATATATGTGCTGGTTAGATTTAGTTTTGTGAAGAGGTGTTCAAGCATTGACCTCTCATTCATTACGACCTGAAAGATCTATTGTGAGTTCCCATTCAATTTACTCGCTTTCTATGCTTATACCCTAGGCAGACGGACAAAATCAATGATCATTCATTCTTAATTGAATTTTTCAAAAATCAAGTTATCCAAGATTTTGTGAATTAAAACCAAAGTCCTGTCAATTTTTATATGTAATTAACAGCACATTTTTAATAATTAAAATTCAAATTCAATGGTAAAGCGATTTTTGAAAAACTCAATTACGAACGAATGATCATTGATGTTGCCCGTCTACCTGGGGTATTAGATTGCTATAAAGTCTAGAACCATTCTGGGACTTAGGTTCCACACATAGCTTGGTGCAGGAAAACCATGTTCGATGTGTAGTAATCTCCGCCTGGCCAATGCAGAGCAGGTGCTCCGAATTTCGTGAGCATCTTGACATAAGCGCCAGGATGAAGTTTCAGCCATCTTGAATAGGTGATACCTCAATGGGCAATGACCTAAGCAGAGCTCTATTCTCCTAAGAAGTGGGAGATCTTTTGTTTTTTCGCCAGAGGTGTCGATAAACTTTTCTGCCTGACGAAGTCCCTGTAGCTTTTCCCAATAAAGGCATTTTTGATTACTCTCCCAGTAATTTTGTGTGGCTCTTACATTGGAAGGTGGTGATGGTAGATTTATATCTGATGGAAACCTATGTCAACCAGAATGAAGCTCTGGTGCAATCTAACTTGACTATTGACTAGTTGTCAACAATGGATATCCACCGCTATGCTTTACTGGGCTTTAGAGCTTTCGCGAGATGAGACCTGTGAGGACCGCTGTCGAGAGCAGCAAAAGACGTCTGTAGAAAAAATAGGAAATGGGACCCACAGAAAATGCCGCACAAGAAGCAGCCATGAACCTCTTCAGCGACGAAGTTGCGACGTCACCTGAGGATACAAGAAGAGTAGCTAGTGACGTAGAAGTGATGTCTACCGACTCAGGTGAGACATTTTCATCTGAAACATCATCATCTGAGGATGAAAACAATTTCACCATCGTTGAAAGTAAGAAGCGGAGAGCTAGGAAGAGCCCCATGTCACCCCCTCAATAATCTTCCAGCGACGAGGAAGCCATCAGGATCGAAGCAGCAGCCACCCAGGGAGGAAAACGTTGGTGGATTTGACCAAATTCTGGGAACCGGGAAGGAGCTTGAGATCCAGCCCAAAGCAACTGCGGCCCAAGTAGTACAGGCGGTGAGACCCCACCAATTGTCTCCCAGAATCTAGATGTTAGAGCATTCAACAGCAAGCTTAATAAGCTAGAAAGCAAATCCAAATTTTATATCAAGACGGCAAAGGGCACCAAGCGCATTATTAAGCCAATCTCTCAGGACGACCACAAGACGCTATTCAGTATTATTAAGGATATCGGCGTGTAGAGCTACAGGTTTACACCTAAGTGTGACAGGACGACGACACTTCTACTGAGAGGAGTTCAGCACACATACCACGAAGAGAATGTGAAGGCACTACTCGTGGAAAAACTTCGTGGTTTTATAATCAACTTGCTCGTACATCTCACGTCCAGGACTAAGGAATTTGATTTTCCTTCGTTATAAATTTCGGTGGAAATTATGATGTAAAGTACATAATGACAGCAAATCGCCTACTAAACCAGATTGTTTACTGGTAAAAATACCGCGCTTCTGGAATTTCCCAGTGCAAGCATTGCCAGGCTTTCGGCCACGTCGTGAGGAACTGCGCGGTTGATTGCTGATGCGTGAAGTGTAAAAATGTACACTTACAAGGACAATGCGAGCGGATAAACTAGAAGGAAGGTGCCCCATACTGCGTCAATTGTAAAGCTGAAGGACATCCAGCCAGTTATAGAGGTTGCCCCAAGTACAAGGAGATAGCACAACATCGTTCCAAGAAGAATGAGGAGCGTCGTCAACGTGAAGACTTCCTGAAGGAACCCACAAGCCAGGTAATATAAAAAAACACGTTTAATAATAATAATTCTGTTAAACACACACACCTCAAGCAGCACCTAGGTCTGCCTCCAAATCAGGTCCTAGAAATCCTAGAGTGTCAGAAGTTGATGATTTCTGCACCAAAGAAGCCAAGTCTCTATTTGGCTGTGACCTTTTCGTCTTTATGGGCAAAATCAATAATTTCCTTGCTAAATATAGGAAGCTCTCTTCCATCTCGGAAAAACAAGCAGCTTACCTTCAATTTGCATTTGGACTATGTCTAGGCAATTAAGTAAGCTGAAAATCATGTCACTGAACTGCAATTCGCTGGTAAAGGACAGCAAAAGAGCAGCACTAAATCTCTTCCTCATTGAGCATAAACCCACGTTTATGTTCCTCTCTGAAACTCTTCTCACTGAGAGACATAAGTAAGCTTTTGAGCACTACAGCCTCGTCCGCCAGGACAAATCTCAGACCATCCTAGGCACTGCCCTTCTCATTAAGGAAAACCTTAAATTCGAAGAGGTGAAAATAAGTAACCTTTCGCCCTATACAATAGATGTCACACCACGGGAGCTGATATCCAGAATAACTTGAACAGCATTGCCCGCATTTCGGACAATTTCACGTACACGGTGTTTGGTGGCGATTTCAACGCTAGGCACCCGTTGTGGAATGACTCTGTCGTTAGTCAGTCAGGCAAGGTAGTGCATGACTGGCTACTCTTTAACACCACGCAAGATTTCGTCGTTGTCTCGCAAGATACTCCGACCTTCCCACGATCTTGGTCAATTCTTGACTTCTATACCGCAACCTCCAATCTAATTAATCTCCTACCTGGATTCTCAAATTACGTCTGCACAGCGCATATGATTGAATCGGAACCCTTAGCAGCTGAACTCTCAATCACCCCCAGTGTGCCCTTAAATATCTTGACTTGTGATTTCGAGACAGGCTCTCCCAATTCCTGGAAGGAAATCTCCTTGACTTGCAACGGACCCTCACGAACTTGGAAATTGACTTCCACATTGATTTCCTAAACAACACCACTGAAAGAAATGCTGCCTTCTCTTCCAGTGTAGTCTCGAGAAACCACTACAAATCTCCCTCCACAACTGCAAAAATTATATAAATTTAGGCAGAAACTTCGAAAAATACTCAACCGTATTTTTCACCGAATCCTTAATAGCCACAACCCAGCATGCAGAACCATGTTGTCGAAAATTAATTGCTTGACAACAATTATTGATGAATAAACGAAAATGTTACTCGATAAAGAGTTTAGGAAGAAACTGGCATCCATTCGACCCGGTCCACACTGCTTTCAGGACATAAATAGGGTTTGCAACAGAAAGGCAAAACTTTCCAAGACCATTTTAAGCGGCTGGAACGCTTACAACCTTCCCCAAGAAAAAGGCGATGCTTTCGCGGAATATTTCCAATCCACTTTCAGAGATAACTCATCTCTAAGCGATGCAAATCTTAGGACCACTGTAGACTCGACCGTTAAAGACTTCACTGCCCAGTAAGTGGGCTCATGCGCCACAATCTTCAATACCACAAACACTTCTTTAAGCCCGGACGATTTAAGCATCTTTTCAAACCCCGCTCACCTTTTCGTTCTAATGATGACTATTAGAATCATAGAATTTCTGACAATTATTTTCAATAACTGCTTCAATAATTCATACTTTCCTGATGTCTGGAAAACCACGCGCATAGTTCCAATTCCCAAAAAAGGAAACTCGAAAAACCTTAATGAGTTCCGCCCGATCTCTCTTCTGTCCAACCTGGGCAAACTTTTCGACAAAATAGTCCGCCAACACATTGAAAATACCTGCCTCGACCTAAATATTAGGCAGCACACCCAATTCAGCTTCAAGCCCCAGCACTCCACTTTTCACGCTTTGCTCTGATTCCTCTCTGATTTTACAAACGCCTTCAACAAAATGCAGCAGACAGTAGGCTGCTTCCTTAATGTAGAGAAAGCGTTTGACTCAGTTTGGACAAACGGGCTAATATTCAAAAATATAAACCTCAAGTTCCCGCCTTATCTCACTCGGGTTATACATAGTTTTCGCTCATCTCGGAATTTCTACATAGAAATTGTTCCACAAGGTTCGGTCCTCGGACCAACTCTCTTCAATCTTTTCACATTTTCAGCCTGCCAATGACTCAAATTCTACCACACTGCTCTATGCTGATGACTCCTTTACATACGCCCACTCCATGTCAGCCAACTTCGCTGTTACCAAACTGGAGAGCGGCATGTCCTCAAACTTGACGAGTTCTACCGAAAGTGGGGCATCAAAAGAGATCTGAACAAATCTGAAATGATTTGCATCCGTAACCCCTCCACAATGGATAGACCCAATCTGGCTACACGAGCGAACAACATCGAAATCGAAGTGAATAACGAAAAGATTCAGCCTTCAAAGAACACTAAATATTTTGGTGTTTCTTTCAATAACCTTTTGAAATTCAACAATCACGCCAAACTGATCATGATGAAAGCCAACTACGCTTACTCTCCACTAAACCCTATTATCAGAAAGAGAAACGGTCTTCCGAAGGATACAAAGCTGCTTATATATAAACAGATTATCCGTCCAATTATCTGCTATTGCTTTCCCATCTGGCACACGATTTCGCCACTATACATATATGATGCAAATTAGCACTTTGAAAGAAAGATCCTGCGGGCCTGTACAGGAGTGTACAGGAACCCTGACCGACACTATTTTCCTAACACCATTTTGTACGACAATGCAAACATTATTCCAATCGACGACTATCTCCTAAATCTCGCGCTCAAGCAACTTGAGAAGATCTCTCAACATCCAAACCCCATCATTAGTCAGCTTTCAACACAAATCCAAGTTGAAAACTTCCATTATTTATCATCTCTTCACCTTATCCGCTCGGAAACGAGAAACGTTTATTACCTGGGCGAAAGATTTCTTTTCTTCACTAGCACAGGAAGCCACCACCGTGAATAGGACACCATCCTAGCGCTGCTCGACCATCGTGGGACTTATCATACTTATCCTCACTGGACTATTCTGGACTTTCGGGATATTTCTCATCATGTAGGAAGAAACGCCAGCGATCATCCCACAACAAGTTAGAAAAATGTCTCACATGCCACTACTTCTCAAACCCATCCAACTTAATTCCGTTAAATCGCAATACGGCAATATTGCTAAACAACAAACAGGAATACAGCTTGCCGTCGCGCAACAAGCTGAGATAATCATCGTCATCGCGAAACCTAGAGTTTTTGTGTTATTCGGACAATTAAAGTGTAAACTGTATCAAAGACATAAGTGAAATCTAGGCCAAAATAAAAGCCTGTACGCAAATATTTCAAATATCCCGGGATATCGATTCGGTTTAAAATTTCGTCGTAATTTCGTCGTAATTTCGTTTCGTAAATCGCGTGTGAAGGGCTCTGATTGATTGGTTAAAGACCTGTCAGTTCCTCTCTGACCATCCAACCAGCAAGTCTACGAAAATGACCTAGACTTTACCCAACGGAACTGAGCATTCTGAGCCAGTTTCAAGTTTTTCTTCCTCCACTGCCTTCCAAGATATTGACTTGATCACATCCCCATCATCAAGGCCTGAATATTGATCAGGTTCCCTATACTCTCACATATATTGATTTGGAAATCATACTTAATGCTTAAATATCCTCTCACTATTCGTAGTACTAGCTCACTCACACAATCTTTTTCTTTAACCGAAACTCGAATTAAATTAAAAAAATATATTTCTTGTGTACAAGTGATATTTTAATTGCTTAGAAGCACTCTAATAAGAAATTAAACTCATTCCAACTTTAATTTTCCAAAGGTTATTTTTACCTGAATCCTGCGTATGGGCAAGAGAGACGGAGCATGGTAAACACTATCTTTTCCTTATTCTTCCTGCGGTGATTGCATCGTAGCAAACATAAAAACATCAAATGGATAATAGTTCATTATGGAAACACTTATTCAAAAACAACTAGCTCTTCACGAGCAACTTTTCATAGCCGCCGAGAATCATTCAAAGGCTAGCAAAGAGGCTAGATAAGCAAAAACGTATTACGCGGATAGAATTCATTCACTAGAATTCCTCTGGCATACTAATCTGGACAGCTCAGGACGGTTCTGAAAATGAATATGCCAAGGGCACCATATATGAGGAAACTGAGTTTGAATACATCGAACTTCTTTCTACCTAAGTGCATAACTGGAGAATTCTTTCCCTACTCTGCTCTCTAACCAGACGAAGCCGAATACACAGGCATCACGTCTCCCAAAGTCTGAAGTTAGACTTCCACCCTTACATATTCCCACGTTTGATTGTAATTACAAGTCAAGGCGTACATTCCATGACTTATTTACTCCATTCATCCACACAGATCCCAGCCTGTCAAAGGTACAAAAATTGCATTACCTAAAACTCAGGTCACTGGGGAAGCAGAGCGCTTATTACATCAATTTGAAATAATTGAGATACAGAGTTCCCACGCCCTCTTACAGAAGAGGTTCAACAGTAGAAGAGTTTCAGTTAACACCCACCTAAAGACGACATTAAATCAAACACCAGTAAAGGTGGAATCAGCTTTTGCTATTCGGTCTTTCCTGGATCAGACTTAAATGCCTAGAGCTGCCTGTTGGGCAATGGGATAATATTCCGATATACAATCTCGTTCAATGCCTCCCACCAGAAGTCCTAGAAGTCAGGTGTAGAGCAGTGGAAGCACTTGATAGCAGTTAGAGCCAAGGGCCAAATAAAAACTCAGCGAAACAACCAATGTCATTTTTTAACAAGCTACAGCACTGTGTCAAGTGCAAATCTAATCACTCCCTATTTCATTGTCCCAAATTTCGAAACCTTACTGCTGACCAACAGAACACATTTATTGCAAAATATGACATTTGATCTAACTGCCCCACATTAGGACACAAAAAGGGGAGCTGCCGTAGCAAAAAGGGATGTTTAAAATGTCAAAAGAGGCATAAAACTCTACTACATATTGATCGAACACCAATATATATTTCGAATTCTAAACGAATGTCTAGCACTGCCCAAGTTTCTAATCCATTCGAAGTACTGCACAAGGCTTCAACCAGTCCCGAGCCTTTATCAATCCAAACCTTTACGAAGTCAAAAGAGCTCTATTATCAACAGTTCTGATTAATATAGAGACAGCTTAAGGCGAGACATTTACTGGACTCAGGTTCTCAAATATTATTTGCCACAGATTGCATTTATAAAATGCTCAATGTCAAAGGCGAGCCAACTAACATTGTGTTAATCGGGCTTGAAAAGTCACCAACAGCTACTGCGACAAAGCAGATCAACATAACGATCAAGTCTCTTATTAATCAATTCTCCATGAACGTTAACGCGCTTGTGCTGAAAAAAATTACTGATGCTCTACCAGTAGAGCCAATATAATCTGCTCAATGGAGTCACAACATGACATTGAAACTAGCAGATTCCAATTCTATGGGGAAAGCTCCAATGACCATCTATCTAACAAGCTATTTAGCAGTATCACAGGGTGTACCGTTTAGGTATAGGGTATAGGGTAATTCGTGAATTATGAAGGACAAATCTTTAACTCCTATTAACTCCACTTATAATTTCTGATTTTTAATTTTCACTCAATAAATGGAAAACTTAGTTAAAACTTCTTCAGTTTTAGGCAGAAAAGCACAGATATTTTAATGTAGCATATCTATAGAAAATTGAAGATCGCTTTGGATACATAATATTTGAACAAATAATAAAACAGGTCAGAAGAAGAACTTATATTGGAAACTTCCTTTCTGGTAAATTTTTTCTTCAGTCCGTAGGTTTAATTCTGACATAAAATGCTCTGATACGCTGGAAATCTGACACCCATTCCCGAAGGGGATGTTGTAGACCCCGATAAACTTCATAAACCTTGCTTTTGAACACTGCTAAATAAATCTATTTTTTCCACTCTTATCAATAATATTCGACTTGTAGAAAAGCAGTATCTGTATTCTTCAATTTTAGAAATAGCAGAAGTTGCATTAAAGGAAAAACTATCTGATTTGATTTGTATTTTAATTATATTATTTCATGTAAATCAATAAATCTTACCTGATTTGTAGCTCTAGCCAATCCAGCAATTTCACGCTGAAGTAGAGGAATATGAGATTTAAGGAATGGTATTACATACGGCCTTAATGGATAATTGGTAGCTTCCTGCAGCGCTATTCGGAACTCGTCTATTGTAATACCTCCACTCTATCAGGATGACAATAAATATAAGAAAAAAAAAAACAAAAACGAATTGTTAAACCGATTGAAGAAATATTCTTTCAAAAATAGTAAACTTACCGCAAGCGAAAGTACCAGGGCACGGATGCGGTCACTAACCTCCGGATGTGTATCTTGAGCAAATTGAACCAAAGTGCCTAAAAATTTTCGGATTTTACTAAGTGCTCTAGTCTGTTCATGGTGCGGTGTAATTGCAGATGTAGCTGGAGGGGGTGTTGTTGTAGCACCATTAATGACAGGCGATGAGCTTGCATTCCGATTTGGCCGAGGTGGTGCCAAGCTAGGGTGATGAACTTGGGGCGACATAGGAGATCTGGGTGCTACAGCTCTTGCACTTTCCGGTGAATCAGGAGTACGGCAGCTATCCTTCCCATTACCTGAAATTATTTCAAACATGCAAAATCCTCCTTACTACTACAAAGCACAAGCCAAGCAAACAAGCACCACCGTAATTGATGGGAACCAGTACAAGATGGCATCATTTGTTAAACGGATTTAGAACGACTACTGGAAAACCCTTTCGCAAACAGACAGACCACATACATTATGAGGTACAAAATCGCTTTGAAACCGAACATGTGTTCCATATTAGCCGAGCCGGAGAGTATTTTGTACAGGAAATCGATTCCTCTTTTATTGTTTAACCATTATCGTGTGTCCATTGATAATATTCAACACAGTAGTCTTTGTAGAGAGTTGTGAAAGCTCCTGATAGCTACGTTCCTATTGTACAGCGTATAATATGCCTGACAAATTCTGTATACTTTTGCCCTCTACGTGACGTTATTGCAGCAAACATGTTACCAGTAAGGACGCAAGGTACTGCAATTTCTGCTCGAATGACGTTTATTTATCCACTGCAGGATAAATAAAATTCCTTTCGGTAATATTGGTCACGAACTGTGAGCTTTCAGGAATATGCTGGACATGTTTCCAAATCGTTACGTCCATGGAAATTGAAATATGTAATTAGGAAAATTATGCATTGTAGGATATTGAGTTTTTTCAAAAATAAATTCGAATTGTTTTCAATGCAGTGATATAAGTATGTACATACATATATATCGTCGTAAATTGGTTTCAGGAAAACTTGAAGATGTGCATTAGTAAATTATTGAAACTATAAGGTGTTCGTATTTACCTAAAATATGTGTCTTATAGTATGTGTTCTCTTTCATTCAAGCTCTCCAATCAATTCGGTAAATCCAATTTAACTTCAAATCGATAGAAGGCTGTATGATTTTCAATATGACGTGAAGTGTGGTTAATATTTCACCTAACCATATTAATAATCGTAATTTTAATAATAATAATAATTCGGTCAAGAGCGAGACGGTCTCGTGCAATCAGGGTTCCGTACCAGAATTTTATCAACAGTCGATCGACTAAATTTAAGTAGGTAGGTACATTTAAATCTAATCCAAATTCGCCTGTGCTAATTGAAAAATTAATGATTTGTACTAAATTTTTCTGGAATATTAGTAAATGAGATTATTGATTATTGTATTTCTCCTATTAGTTAACTCTACATTTAATTTGCTTTAAGCACTATCGTATTGTCAAATTTCAATAATATTCAAACAGTCTTCAGAGTGATATAATAGGAGTTGCTTTAGAAATTAACACACAACTGACGGAAAAAGCTGCAGTTTTCCTATTATCTATGACTCAATAACTATTAACGCTGCTAATACCAAAAAATTTTCTTTAGAAGAATATCGGGGGGGGGGGGGGGGTACTTTTTCGTAGTTTTGAGATATGTCTTTCAATTCACCAAAAATATTGATTTTTTTTTATCCTGAAAGCAGCCCTTTCAAGCGATGTGGGGTAAACATGGTTTTTTTGACGGGACCAATCCCTCCCCCATTAAAAACAAAATTTCATTATCTTTAACTGTCGAAATATGTGTGCGTCATGTCATACGTTACATACGTCGCTTAAGAGAAAAACGTCTGTGACAGACAGAATTTGGTTACACGGAAACCTAAAAACATTAAAGCTGGACTAATTTAGTATAATATGATTTGCTGATAAGTGTAAGAAATAGTTGCCTCTTATCAGTGCAATTACAGCTGTTTTCTTTTTCTTTTAGACAGGGCGCAATCGCAAGAAGTCTATTCGCTATTGTTAATAAATCAAGATTTGTATAGCTGACAAACGAAAGAGTGTCCATAACATAAAAATTTGGACATCATTCGCATATAAGTAGTGAATTTGAACATGCCTGAGAAGTGCCGCAATATTAAAGCTCTGAGGTACTTTAAAGCGCAGAGACAGGATTGAATAAGGAAGATTAACAAAGTTTGGCGCAGGTTAAATTCATATGCGCAAGTGGTCCTTGGGCTGGGCATAAGATGTAAATTCGCCTTGCAGAGGATCGCTTCTAGTAACGTTATATATATATATTTATGGAATGAGGTGACCACCCATTGGGTTTTTTTTTATAGGAAAGAAGCGGCCGATTTGTATTTTATAGGAAAATGAAAAGCCCACTGGTACGCATTCATAATTTGAGTAATAACAGGAAGAATTAACCGTGCTATACGAGGGTTGTCTGAAATTCCGACCTCAACATGAAGATGGCAGCACTCGTAAAAAGTTGGGGAATGTGTTTGCGCATGTTTTGAAAGGTACTCACCAAAATTTCAGCCATTTTGGACCCGCAATTGTTGTTTGACAATCATTTGACTGATAGAAACTCATTTTCCCGACTCTCTCACTCCCGATCAAAGAATAATAGCTCCAGACCCGATTGAGGTGTACAAGCACGGAGTCTCTAACAGGAGCTAAAGCCTTGCGGGAAGAATCTTCACTCCTAACACGGTTAGATGGGCCATTGGTACATTTAAGCCCTTTAAATCTGCTGGAGAACACGGCATTTTTCCCGCCTTACTACAACAAGGTGTTGAAGAAATACTCTTTCCACTACAAAAAGTTTTTCGAGCCAGTTACGCTCTAGGGTACGTTCCCCAATGTTGGAGAGACGTCAGGGTGGTATTTATACCTAAAGCAGGAAAAAGAGCTAGTTCTCTAGCTAAATCGTTCCGACCCATCAGCCTCTCTTCATTCTTGCTTAAGTCCATGGAAAAAATCCTAGACCTACACATTCGAAGTGAAATTCTGATTAAATCACCACTTCATTCTAAGCAGTTCGCTTATCAAGCTGGCAAAGTCTACTGAGACTGCCATTCACACACTAGTCAAAGACCTCGAAAAAGCGCTCGAAGCAAAAGAGGTGGCTTTATGTGCATTTGCGGACATAGAAGGAGCCTTCGATAATACCTCCTTCGATGCAATTAAATCAGCTGCCAACGATAAAGGCTTTGAGCCCTCCACCGTAAACTGGATAGACTCCATGCTTAGAAGCAGGAGGATAACCACATCTCTAGGGAACTGCTCAGTCACGATCACCGCAGCAAAAGGCTGCCCACAAGGAGGAGTTCTATCTCCACTCTTATGGTCGATCGTGATTGATGATCTGCTAGAGAAGTTGACCAGTTCGGGTTTTAATGTTCAAGGCTACGCGGATGACCTAGTAGTTACAATACGGGGCAAGCATGATCAAGTCATATCCGACCTCATGCAAGTAGTCCTCTCCAAAGTCCGCACTTGGTGTTTAAACAAAGGCCTTAGCATAAACCCCAACAAAACGGTAATCGTTCCGTTCACAAGAAGATCGAAGCTTTCACTAACGGCTCCTCTTCTTGATAATACGGAATTGATATTTTCAGACGAAGTCAAATATCTGGGGAAACTTACCTGGAATTCGCATCTGTCCAGAGTGACGGATAGAGCGATGCGATATCTCTACACGTGTCGTCGGTTCATTGGCAGAACATGGGGTCTGAACCCAAAAATGATGTACTGGACGTACACCACGGTTGTTAGACCCATGGTCACCTATGCGGCCCTCGCATGGTGGCCAAAAACTAATCAAAAGACGGCTGAGGCTCTGCTTCAAAAAACCCAGCGGCTTGCCGGTCTAGGAATAACTGGTGCCATGAGAACCTGTCCTACAGCAGCCATGGAAGCCTTATTAAACATTGCACAACTGCATCTGCAGGTGAAAAAGGAAGCGATCTCCAGTGCTATAAGAGTACAAACGGAGAAACAGTTAAAACCAGGCGATCTGGTTGGTCATTTAAGTATCTTAAAACAGATATGCTTCGAGCAAGTGACGACAATATTTGATATAATCACACCCAGAGTGGATTTTTTAAGACCATTCCAAGTGGTTCTTGGAGACCGGCAACAATGGCGCTCCACTAAACCGTCCTTCCAACAAGGATCGATGGTGTGGTATACAGACGGCTCAAAAACAAACAGTGGGGTCGGATTGGGTGTATACGGTCCCAAATGCCATATATCAAAGGCTCTAGGCTCTACCCCTACCGTATTCCAAGCCGAGGTATTGGCCATAGCAGAATGCGCCAATACCTGCATTAAAAGAGCCATAAATGGCTCAACCATTAATATCCTCTCGGACCCTACACTGTCAAGCCAGGGATAGTCTGGGAATATCTACAAACCCTCAAAAATCTATCAAGGAGAAACAAAGTTATCCTCATGTGTGTACCTGGACATGAGGGCCACAAAGGCAATAAAATTGCGGATAGCCTAGCCAAAAGAGGAGTGGAAACTAAGTTTGTCGGACCAGAGCCATTTTGTGGCACTTCAAAGTGTTACCTCAAAGCTACCCTAAATAACTGGGAGAATAAACAAAAATCCCTGTATTGGGAAAGGCTACAAGGACTTCGTCAGGCAAAAAAGTTTATCGACACCTCTGGCGGAAAAACAAAAGAACTCCTACTCCTTAGAAGATCACTGAGCTCTTCTCAGGCCATTGCCCCTTGAGGTATCACCTCTAAACAAGCTGGGTTTGGCTGAGACTTCATCCTGCCGCTTCTGTCAGGATGCTCACGAAACCTCGGAGCACTTGCTCTGCAACTGCGAAGCATTGGCCAGGCGGAGATTACTCCACCTTGAACATGCTTTTCCTCCACCAAGTTACGTATGGAACCTCAAGCCTAGAATGGTTCTAGACTTTATTAACAGTCTAAACCTATAAATAGGGCAAATTCAACGGGGACTCACAATAGATCTTTCAGGTAGCAGTGATTGCGAGGCTAACGCCTATACACCCCTACACAAATCTAATCTAATCTAATCATTTGACTGAGCCGATGTGAGTGTTTTTGTGAAAATGGAAAAAGTCGAGTATCGAGTTGTCATTAAATATTTGTTTTTGATAGGCAATGCGCCTACGCAAATCAAAGACGAGTTGTACGCTGTGTACGGAAACTCTGCACCATTATTTACCAGCGTCAAATTTTTGGGCAGCTGAATTGAAACGTGGTCGTACCAGCTTGGATAACGATGAACGTTCGGGACGTGCAAAAACTGCAACCACTGACGATAACATCGCTCAAGTTAACCAAATAGTACTAGACATATGCAGAAAAAAGCGCACCTCTGCGGTTGCCATGCCGAAAATCCACGAATTACGGTTTCAACACCATCCTTTCTCACCAGATCTATTATCAATCGACTTTTTTTTGTTCCCTAAGCTAAAAGTTGCGCTTCATAAACATTTATTTTGTAGAGAAAGACGGCGAATACCTATTTGGACGGGTTAAAGAGATTGAAGCATCGCTGGGAGAACTGCATATACTTACAAGTAGACTACGTCGAAAATTACTTCGCGGAAACTTTTCAAATAACCCTCGTACCTTGACAGAGTACATTATCGGATTTCGTGGCATTTGAATTAATATACTCTGTTTCAAAGCTATAAACGGATTTCAAATCCGTTTTTTCGACAACGAATACAACCGAATACAACAGAGATTGACACTCAAGACTGTCCTAACGCACTTTGGTATATGAACTCTATAAATGAAATTTCAAGAAATTGGTAAAAAAACACAAGTTGTATTCGTGCTCTACAAAACGGAAAATTTCAAATTCGTTTATAGTTTCGAAATAGAATATAAATTACTATTGTGAAGGACTTCCAAGCATTAACTTCATGAGAATGAAGTGCTTCGCCATGTTGATCTGCGGAAAGTATGTCCTGCGTGCTACTGAGGATACAAATACACAATAGTTGGTAAATATTTACTCAATTGTTCTAACTCTACAACCTGAGCTTTGGATTCAGCGAGGCTAGAATTGTTTTTTTATATAAAAAATGTCACTTAACTCTGCGCATTAGCATTAGTAAATTAACACCGCTTCACAATGCTCGGGAACACTCAAAATTCAGAAGGAATCGCATATATTTTCAATAAATTGTACTTATCCGTTTAGTGTATAATTCAGCAGATTAACTGGAAAACCAGGGATTCCTACACTTCCTTTTAATAATCGTAAAAGGAAAATAGCTCGAATAGCTGTAGTAATATATTTTCCAACAATTTTATTTTATTGTCTATTTAGAGCATGCAAGGATATTGTGTAATCCTTGCAAATAAACAAATATGCTAAATATATGGGGTCGGATCATATGTGCCAGGAGAGGAAAGTTAATTAAAAAAGTCACGATTAATGCTTATGAAAATATCAAGCAATGAGGAACTATTACTAGAGGAATGTGTTGCTTCATTATTTATCACATGAAAATCATATGCAGACAGAAAAGGAGGGACCAATGGATTCCAGCCCCATATTTGAAACACTTAGTGAAGCGGATTTCATGCACTTGTTCTAGAACTCCCATATATTGGAGAGACCAAATTGTTCTGTCGATTGAAGCGAACTATTTGTATTGTTCGCTTAATTTATAAATCTTCTATGAGAATGTATGTGGCGCTCTTTTGTGTATTTTTTGTTCTGCGGACACAAAAGAACACAGCTTAAGTGTACAGCTTTTTATACCCTATAGATGAAATTTATAGGGCATAACTACTACGTTTGTCATTCCGATTTTCACTATATATTTGAACACACACGTCGACATAGAGATCTGAAATTTGGTACGTGGTGTTTTCATAGCAATAGGAAATAAAAGTTCAAAAATGGACTAAATAGGGCAACCCCTTCTGAGTGTTGCCATATAAAAATTTAGGTTTTTTACGTATACTGTAAAAACGATCAGCCCTAGATGTTTTTATTGTTCTGAAATGTTCTTTAGAATATGAAATCCTATGAAATTTGTTATAACCATTTTTACTGTCCGACGAACCGTTTTAGAAATATATGCCAAAAACCACTTCGAACGAAAATCAAACTTGCACAAATGGGTGACCATATGAAATTACATTCGGGCATTCATCTAGAGCAGTAGCTCTTAACCGGTGCCCCGCAACCTTGTCCGAGGTGCTCCGCGAAACGAAAGTGAAACGAAATATTAAAAACTGTTACATATAATCATCCTTTAATTTATGTGGTATATGCTTTAAGAGTTGTGATGTGCACATCACATGACTTGAAAAAGTAGGGAATAACACTGGGGAGCAATACTACGATCGCCTGAACGGCATGGTGTGTAAAAATGCGGCATTGAACACGGATGGATTAACGGAATTTGAGAAATTTTCATTGTTTTTTAAATTCCAAAAAAATTTAAATGAAGAAGGCTACCCAAAAAACGTCGATTCAAGTAAAGGCTAAAACAGATTACACTTTAGTGCGCGGCGCGACAACATGGCAAATTGAGCAGTGAAAATGTTCCGCCGCGCTGTGACGCAGATTGCAACAAAGGCGCAGCAGGGTAGATTTAGCGCTTTTATATTGGTACTACATATTTTGATGTGAAGCTGCCTACCCCAAATACAATTTTTTTGTTGGCACCACTGAAAGTGAGCAGCGAATTTAGGATTAGAAATGACTACGCGGCAAAAAATTTTGCCGCCCTGTCGCGCCACGCTCAATGTGTGATGCACAATAGGGAACACTTGTTTTAAGTTTTCTAACATTTTGCAGCGTTGTCGCGCCGCGTAGCAAAGTGTAATCTGTTTCAGCCTTAAGCTGAAATTTTCGTAGTTTTTTAAATTCCAAAAAACAATCTAATCAAGTAGGCTACCAAAAAAAAAAATATACAAACAAGTAAGCTGGAAGTTTTTGTAGTCTTGTTGGACGTCGTTATATAAACACAAATTTTCACGTACTCTAATGTAAATGTGCTTTTAATTAATAATTGATTTATAAGAAGTGACAACAAATATAGTTAAGTAAGTATCTTACGTAATAAATTTTAAGTTAACATGAAATAAAAAAAAAATAATTAAATCATAAATAAACACTTAAACATGTGTGGCATAAATTAATTACTTCGTGACGAAAATTAAGTAAATATATGTACTTATGCTTATTCCTATTTTTTTAAAATAGCGGCATGGAGAAATATTTTGAACGAAAAGGCAACTCGGAGCAATGTCCAATTCCTCAATGTATTGTATGTGGTGAAAAGCTGTCCAATAGTGCTATGTTTCCTCCTAAGTTGAACCGCCACTTTACTACTAAGCATGACAATCTTGTTTCTAAAAATAAGGATTATTTTAAAAGGTTATTGGACATGCAACCTAAGCAAGTAAAACGATTTAAAGGTGCTATCACAATTTCTGAAAAGGCACAAATTGCTTCATATAAGGTAGCAGAATTAATTGCCCTGAAATTAAAACCACATACTATAGCAGAAAGTCTTATTTTACCGTCATGTTGTGAAATCGTTAAAATTACGTTTGGTGATAGTGCAAAAAATGAAATTATGAAGATTCCTCTTTCTAATGATACAATAAAAATAGAATAAAAGACATGTCACATGATATCGAGGAAACGGTTGATAATAATGTTTCCAACAAATATTTTGCTTTGCAAATTGATGAATCCGTTGATATTAGCAGCAAAGCTCAATTACTTGCATTCGTTCGCTTCATTGATGAAAACGAAATAGTAAATTAATTTCTTTGCCGGAGAGAGCTTACCGAACATACAACAGGAAAAGATATTTTTAATTGTATTGCCACATATTTAGAAAAATCCAAAATATCATTGAATTTTTGCGTAGGAATTTGTACAGATAGATGTCCATTAATGGCAGGATCTATTAAAGGATGTGTTACACTTCTAAAAGAAAAAACCCAAATATCATATCTACACACTGTTTTTTACATCGGGGAGCTTTAGTTTCAAAAACATTGCCAAAAACATTAAATTCTGTTTTGGATGAAGTTGTACAAATTGTAAATTACATCAAATCAAGACCTCTGCAGGCACGCATTTTTAAACAACTTTGTATATCAATGGAAGCTAAGTATGAAAGCTTGCTTTTGCACACTGAAATAAGATGGTTGTCTCGCGGTAAGGTTCTATGTCGTTTATTGGAGCTCAAAGATGAGCTGCTGTGTTATTTCCAAAATGTAGCTATGGATAAATTTGTTAAATATCTTGAAAATGATATTTGGTGTGCTAAATTGGTATATCTAGCTGATATTTTTAAATACTTAAATTCAGTGAATACAAGTATTCAAGGTAAAAATGAAAATATTTTAACATCCACGGACAAAATGCTGGCATTCAATAAAAAAATATTGTACTGGAAAAATCGAATAACAACAAAAAATACACTTGATATGTTTTCTTCAATTCAAACGGAAAATGTTGCAGATATTATTCCTGCTATAATAGAACATCTAACATTATTGGATCAAAAAATGACATGTTACTTTCCATCTCTTAAATTAAAATCATATGACTGGATACGAAATCCACTTGGCACATTTGAATCTTCAAATACAGAATTATCTTTAGAAGAAGAAGAAGAAGAAATTATTTCATTGTCAACAGATGGCTCCCTGAAAATGCAGTTCACAAAAATGTCAAATGAAAATTTTGGATTTTCGTCCAAGAAAAATACCCATCTATATCTATGAAGGCACTCACGATTTTACTACAATTTGCTACCTCATATCTTTGTGAATTGGGATTCTCAACATTAGCCAATATAAAAACTAAAAAAAGAGAAAGACTTACAGATCTGGAGGAGGAAATGAGGGTAGCAATATCTCATATTAGACCTAATATTGGCGAAATATGTAAAACTCGCCAGGCTTAAATATCGCATTGAATTTTTTATAATAATGTTTTGAATTTGTAACAATTTACTTTTGTTGATTTGATTTTATATTATGAATAAAATTATTATTTTTACTTGAATAAATGGAAAATTTTATATATTTCCATACATAATCCAAATTACTGGAATCAATGTTAATTAGTTCTGATGCTCCGGGAAAGTTTCATGTAATTAAATGTGCTCCGTGACCACGAAAAGGTTAAGAACCACTGATCTAGAGTATCGGAAGAATTGGGGTTAGACCAATTCTAGCTTTCTTACTTGCTTCTTGCTCATATTGTTTATATTGGTTTCTTTAACTGTATTGCGAGGATGTAACTATGTGAGCTAATTTATGTATTTTGTACATAATTTTTCTTTTGTCTTCCTCATTTTAATTTGGAATGCCTGTGGCTATAATAACATTTCACCGTTGACGCCATTCGATCACAGATTTACCTTCATAATGGACACCTCATTTTCAAGTTTTTTGTGTATTAAATTGTTTTTTCATATACAGCCAAGGTCAACTTAGAATTAGTGCTGCAAAATACTGATTGCATTATATTTCGAAGATTCCTGCGTGTGCAGTTAATTAAATTATTAGCGCAACTCTATGTGTGGAATCAGGTGGGAATCCAGGTTATCGCTCAAGAGAGGGGGGGGGGGGGGTGTGCACATTTTTGTGTGAGTTACCAATCATCCAACTTCCAAGAAATCCGTTCTAATCTTGTGATTTTTGTGTGTGCGAATCCAAAAACGACATCCGATCCGCAATCTGTAAAAACGCGCCAGTGTGAGGACTAAAAATGTTACGGTCGCCATGTGGTCGTCACGTTATCACAGCGGTAACATGGTGTAGGTAGGTATGCCTCGTCGCAGATGCGGGAGCTCAACTCCTCGGTGATCTTTGATGGAGTAGCTTATAGGAGCCACTCCGTAGTTGGCTGATTGGAGTAGCTTGGATGCTCAACTCCTAAGTAAGGTATAACGCAGCACTTGGTTTAAATCAGTCTGTATATTTTTATTATCTCGCTTAGCTTATTTATACAATCAATAATCTGCTTACATTACCTTATTCGTGACGCTTATTTAGTAATATGCTTTATTGCGAAACCCTAATGATAATTCTCGGTCAGCAATCGTTATTGCTTAAGCGTTTGTTATTTTTTTACTGGCCATTTTAGTGGGTTATGTTTAATAATAATTTCAGTTGGTTAGATCAATACATGTTGTATATTGGGAAAGAAGGGTGACTAACTCACGCTGTCTAGTCTACAGAATAATTTACTATGTCGCGTGCTTTTTCATATGCGGCACTTGTTTTATGTAATGTGTTGTGTTAATTATTTAGAATACTTCAAAGTATTTTACATATTATGTCTCGTCGATAGAATACTAGGATTAAGTGACATTTGCTTTCACAAAAGAAATAGGAAGAAAATTTACAAAATTTTACTGCAAAATGGTTTTCCCATACGTAAGATAAAATATTTAGTTACCAGCTATAAACCCAACCTCCCAAATAATAATGACATTGATGCGCTAACTGACACCACACAACACGAAAGATCCAAGATATATCGTAGTGTCAGATATATTCCAGGTCTGTCTGAAAACCTGAAAAAGTTAGTTAGTGCAAAAAATGACCGGATCTGTCCTGTCTTCAAGGCTGACAAAACCATTAGACGCTGCTTCAGCCGGGTAAAGGATAGGACAGATAAAGGACATTCTACAGACCTGGTTTATAATATTCCATGCATGGGTCCATGTTCAGGTAATTCAAACTGTGATTTAACTTATGTGGGTACCACAAGCCAATTTCTCAAAAATCGGCTGGCAGGTCATAAGTCTGATATAAAAAATAAACAAACTAACAAGACTGCGTTATCCAGCCACTGTGTTGAGGCAAACCATTTCCCAGATTTTAATAATACAACAATTTTATGTAGGGAGAAAAATATTAACAAGAGGATGTGCCTGGAGGCCTTGCATATATATACCACAGCTAATACAATGAACCGCAAAACAGCCATTGACAACATAAATTCGGTGTGCTGCTCACTTCTAAACTAACCCATGATCAAGGTCATTCACTCAAATTGTACACACATATACGTATATATATGTGTATACATGTTTACTATCTAACAACATTCCCTCTTCGGTTCATAAAATAACGACAAATCGCGTAATGTGGATGCTGTTTTCTTCTTCCTAGACGTGAGATCTAATGTTGGTCTCAAATGTGTTTTTGTTTTAAAAAGTAGTGAGTTTTTTCTTTCCAATTTTTGTGTATATGTAAAATAATTTATTTAATTACAGTGTTTTTCAGTAAATGTCTAATTTATTATTGTATCGCTTCATGTTAAAATTTTTTTTAATATTATTCATGTTCCGTAAGTAGTACAAACAAAATTTGGCAAACGCTTACTATTGTTACTTTATAGATAAGACTACCTGAAGACGTGGAATGTTCACCCGCGAAACGTTGTGGCATATTAATTAAAAAAAGTTTTTAGACACCAATCTGTAGTTTGTTGTCCAAAAGAAAGACCGATAGCCCGAGCATCCATCCTTTGATATTATGTATGTAGATAAGTATATCGCAGATATGTATATAGCCAGGTATATCACACCAGAGCCAGGGACCGAAATCACTGGTTTTTTAGATGAAAAATTTGGTAATCTCAAACCAATATACTTATATGAGTTAACAACAACAGTTAAGTATGGAGAAATAAGAATTTTAAGAACTTTTATTTTTAATGATTCTAAATCAAATTTATAAATACAAGAAGAAAAAACAACCGCCTCGTCCGGGATTTGAAACCGGGACCTTCCGCTTGCCGGGCGACTGCTCTTACCACTGAGCTAACGAGACAGATGATTTTCCTTGTTGCATTTATCAAATTTGTAACTAGCCTACTAAGCCACGTTTTGCTTTCAGCTGGCGTTAACCAGTAACGATGAAAGCGCACAAATAAATTGTAAATTCAATTTTATTTATTTTTCCCGCGGACGGGAATCGAACCTACACTTGTTAGAATCGGTCAATGATGGAGAAATAAGAATTTTAAGAACTTTTATTTTTAATGATTCTAAATCAATCATAAATGCAACAAGGAAAGTCATCTGTCTCGTTAGCTCAGTGGTAAGAGCAGTCGCCCGGAAAGCGGAAGGTCTCGCTTTCAAACCCCGGACGAGGCGGTTGTTTTTTTCTTCTTGTATTTATAAATTTGATTTAGAATCATTAAAAATAAAAGTTCTTAAAATTCTTATTTCTCCATCATTGACCGATTCTAACAAGTGTAGGTTCGATTCCCGTCCGCGGGAAAAATAAATAACAATTAAATAATTTGAATATGGACAACCTGCTCCAATCATCGAAAGTGCAATACTATCTTAGCGATTATTTTGGTTATTGGCTAACCATTTTTTAAATTCTAATCAATTAAATTGTTCAATATTTTAATGGTTATTTCCTAAGAGTTATTTTCGATCAAAAGAATATTGGTTAACCGATAAACAGAATGCATGAAATTTTTTGTTTAGTAATATTAACTAAAAAAAATATTTCGAATTAGGTAGGTAGATTTTATGATGTAGTACTAACTAACAATGCTATGAAATATGGACAATGTTCAGGTAATTTAAGTTATAAATTCGTTTTATTAACAAAATATGTTTTAAAGCTACACTTGACATATTTGACAGCTGAAATTGCTGGATGTTGCTTGATCAAGTATCTTTTCATGAACTTTTGTTTTTTACAGCATCAAAAATGAATGCCCCATGAACATATAAAAGTGTTTTCGACCCATGTTAATTAACTTTTCGGCTAATTTATATACCCAAGTATAGTGAACTGAAATCAAAAGGGATATCAGATTATATAGGTAGTACATTGAATGATCGAGAGAGAGTGTATCAACTTTTGTGCCTGCATTGATTACTTCGAGATTTCTAATTAATTGGACAAAGAAAAATTATTCTTCTTAGAGGAAATCATTTTCCATTGGTAAATTGACAGAGCCATCTGCATGCCGTGGATGTCCTTGGACAGCCTTTGTAGGGTTCCAATTCAAAAGTCACTTTGAGAATAAGAAAAGGTTAGGTACACAAGTAGGCCTTGTCGTAAATGTTCATTTTTAATGAAATTCTTTGTTGTAAGAAATCGAGTATCGCAGCTGCCAAGTCTTACGATAGTCCGACTCCTGCAGTCCAGTACCTCTACTGCTATTGTTGTTTCCATTACGTCGACATAGGGTCGACTTGGCTAACTTTCGTCTATGAGCTCACAACCCACATCCGCGCCACAACTCTTCAGACCACAGACTTCAAGAGCACAACGGTTCGACGGGATCAGGGACAGTCTGGACTTGGAAAGCCAACTCATTCGGCGTGCTGAACTGGTGTTCAAGCTTTAAAAGAACTTAGGTTCAGCTTGGACTCAGAAACCACAAATTTTTCGACATGTTGAACTGTGCACAACCTTCAAGAGAACTTAGGTTCGGCTCGATCGGAACACTCATCCAGGCTTAAGTAGAAGAAATTTATATGGTTTTAAAAACTTTGCGGGCGAAACGTATCATTTCCACTCAAGGAGCTTAAATCATTCACGTTATCGACAGATTCTTTTGAGCGATGATCAGCTGCAACAATTTGCTATTGACTTGCGAGAAATTATCATACCATAGCGACTTCCTATTATTTCTAAAATCATCCACCATCCGTAAATAAAATAAAAAAGATGTATAGTCACGCAAAGATCCGACTTAAAACTAGATTACTCACTTGCGAAGTAAAGAGTAAGATAGAAAGAAGATGAAAAAGATAGAAATGTTAGGTGTTAAGCCATCCCAAATAATGTTTGCTCTTCTCCGCCAATTACATTCTAACAAGCCGTCTTAATATCGAAGACTCCTGAAAGAGCCTTTGGCAGCTGTTTTCAATTGAAACAAATCTTCCATTGCCTTTACGCGAATATGCTCTGTCATAAAAACCACCGTCATGTACGCGAATTTGACAGGTATCAGCACTTCTTATTTTCTCTATAGACTTCAACAGCCATGATCTAAATAGGAGCGAAGGTCAGGCCGGTAGCCATAAAGGATGCGTTTTTCTCAAACATATTAAATTGAAGTTGGAAACTTTTATGTTTTTAATTAAAAATTTAGTAGAATTGATGTACTGCGCAGTGAATCAATTTGTTGGGAAAAGTGAATAAAGATCTACTGCAATTTTTCTTCATTATTCTTTAAGGACTTCGCGCCCCCTAGATGTATAAGCCTCTGCCGTATGATTGAATAGTCTACGATAGCGAATACTTTAGAAAAGAAAACACTTTCTCTCTTCAAAGTTGAACCACTCGACCTTTTCCATAACAATAGAACTACAGGTTTGTACTTCTACTGTAGTTAGGGATTATAGCACTCTTGAAATTTAGACAGAAAAAGCTAATGACACACGTACTTGTTTCGCAAAGTGTACCCTGTCCTGAAATGTAACCAATCAGGAAACTATCACATTTACCACTATTCAATTTCAGCAAATCACATGTTTTTATCTATATAGCCGACTGCCCATGAAGCCTACAACACTAGTCACATTCACAAGCCCAAATCGAAAATTTTCAAGCCACTTGCCGGCGGAGCGGGTAAGCTTGGCTTGCCATCCGTTTTTGTAGAAAATGTGAAGTGTGAAGTTAACGGAAACAAACCGCTCGTATGGGCTTCGCTTATTCATGCTACCCACGAGAATTCGACAGACTTGTGGCTAGTCTTCCAAGTTCACCAAAATTACCTGTGATTTTAGGTATTACGGATTTTTTTATGTATCTTTGATAATTAAACTGTAATTATTACAGATAATATGTACATTGATTAAAACAAACTTACAATACTTGTACAATGATTAGAAGCTGGTAAGATATTACAATTTTGGTGAATCCTATCAGAGTCCTTACCTAGCTGATATGATTTTACAATAATGAAATAAACAAAGCAATTGAAAGGGACAATCTTTAAGTTGAATGTAATATGTGTGTACGTCTTATCATAAATTTCTGTAATAGAATCTTAGTGTGCACCAAATTGCAGCTACTGCGCAAATAGAATCCACGCGCATTCCTTCAAAGAATATAAAAAATACAAAGAGATAACAATGAAGCCAGCATCTATCTTGTAACGTAAATCTTTCACCGTTACATGAAATCGTTCTTTAATTACGACCTGCATAAGTGCTGACAACATCCATTTTAACCAGACAAATACTGACTCTATACAGCCAGCCACCTTCAACTCACTAATCCACGCGTTGTTAACATGGAAAAATCAGTGTATGACTCGCAAGCCAAGGATGGAAACATTTTGTTATCTTTATATTCGCCGATATCTCAGCACGAGCAGTCAAACAGTTTGCAGCTCCTGTCCTTATCGCCTGATACCGGCTCATTGAGAAAATATTTAGGCAAGCCCCATCCATTAACACCCTCAATCGTATTGTTAACCACCCTTGAAAGCACTTCCAACTCTAAACGAAATTTCGCGTTGTATCCAGAAGCAATTTACATCAATCCAAACGGGATGTGTACATTCTCATGCTTCAAGCGGAGTCTCATAGATGGGGAAACCCCATAGTTCCTAATGGTTCCTAGTTATATAGCCCCATACCAGGATGGCGTGAGCTGGATTCATGTTTTGTATCGCCGGGCCACAGATGGAAGCTCTCCGATGGAGTATCGACTGTGGCCACATGTAAAGCTGAAAGTTTTTCCCAGTTTAGGAGCCAATGTGGCTTTGTATGTGGTAGTAAATTTTCAAGGGATAACGTGCGTCTCCATATATATGTATATATGGATATATTAGAAGCAAATGGGAAATTTCTTGTGTTACCAGCTGGAGCGTGTTTGTTAGTGCCCTGCTGTCATCCGCCTGAGTTTTTGTTCCCATTTGCCCATATCTGTCGTCCTGTCTTCTATATGTATAAAATGTGGTGCTTGCCTTTCGATAGATACCACCATGCCATAAACCACCAGCAGCACTGGAGCTTTGTTTGCGTGAGAAGAGCGCAAGGTGGGCTGCATTAAGGACGATGTCATTCATGGAGAAGGATATCCACCGATGGCTAGCAGAAAAGACTTCTATGACAAAGTACGGGGTTCGAAGAGAAAGTTTTCCAGAGTTGATTTACTTTAGCTGTGGGAGTAGTTCAGGAGGAAAGGACTACACATTTTGTGAGGGTATTGAGCATCTTTAAAAGGAAGTTAAAAATTAAGGTCCAGCAGATGGTGTATGGAAAACATAATTTTTACTAAACGTCTATACGTTGCCTAAACTAAGATACCTCCTTAAGTGTGCGTTTAATACATACTGCCTCAGTTCTTTGTATCTAAAGCACAGCAATTTTTTTGTTTTTATGGGCCAAATGAAATTTAATAAGAGATCGATGAAGATATTTTCGGAATAATTAGTTTTGGGTATTAAAATTTTAGTCGATCTTAACCGCTTCTCTCAGCCTCCTCATCGATAATAGTTTCTCCGCAAAGCTGACTAATGTAGTCACTTTATACACACTTTCTTAATTTGAAACCATCTCAAAGATGAAATTTCTCGGTATTTATAATATTCACGCAAGAAGATTTCATGATTCAATAATATTTCAATATCATTATGCGCTTAATGCCAAGTATAGGAATCACAATTTTAGACAACTCCTGACAGACAGGACACGATAGTTTGTTTTTCCGCTATAAACCCTAGTTACAATAAGCGCCATGAATTTGTGGTGTTTGTTTATGATACAATGAGAGCGTTTTCTTACACTTGACAGTTCGAATCATCTGAAGTGTCTTGATTATTTCTGTGAAATTGTGAAAAATGTTTAAAAATGAATAAAAAAAAATTAACTATGATAATTAAAGCAAGTATTCTTGTCGTAAAGGTTTATGAAACAAATTATTACCAAAAGAGTAAATTTTTTAATTCGAACTTTCAATAATTTCATTTGTTCTCTTAAAATGAAATGGGGAACTAAGGTAGAAAAAAACAACGCGCCACAAGGTTGGCGCGGTGCGGTGGCACGCGACAAAATAGAGTGCTCACACTGGGAGCGGCGGATTTGATCCAAAAGTATTCTAGTTCCGATAAAGAAATTCTGTTGAAGAAAAACAGCGAAAAGTGATGAGGTTCGATTACGAATACTTTAGAATGCCAAAAGACCCATTTCACGAATTGTGCGAACTTATTACGAATAAAAAGAAATCTTGCCGCCAGCGGCAGCGGCAAAATTGTGTTATTGAGACCCACCTGAAACTGATTTTGTGGCGCGTAAAAAACGGGTGCCGCAAATTTTATCTGGGACTTAGCTCTTAAAATTACAATCAAAGTCGGATGCTTTATGATATAATGGACTACATTCTACTCAGGAATTTCATTCTTAGCGTATTATTTAATCATCTCAAAATAACTTCTTTTATTTCCGTAAGAATGTCATCAGTCAATTAAACAAAATTCCTATTAAAACGAGTAAAAAAGCTAGAATTGGTCTAAGACCAATTTTTATGATATCCTAGATGAATGCCCGTATGTGATTCGTCTAGTTACGCATCTGTGCAATAGTTGCAATAGTGTATGTGCGGCCATAGTCCAAATCTGTAGGCAGATTGATTCGAATTTTTCGGATCACGGTGCATTCATATATGCAATGAACAATTGAGAGTTTTATTGTGGGAATCATAGTCATTTAGTTAAGACACTTTTTTTTTAAATAATTTTGTTAGGAAATATCTAAAAATTTGATTACGGTTGGAAAGATAAGAAAGTAAGCCTACGATTATCAGAGGACCAATTTTGTATATGAATTTTACGGCTGTCATGCACTAGTGAGGGAGTCTGTTACACGGCTTGGGAAGTATTTTCCGAGGGTTTTGCCATGTCTTAATGTGTGGCCACATAAGGCTCTCCATTGCTCACCTTTAGACACTAGCTCTCTCCATAAGGCATTTATACCGATGGCACAAGGATCTGTTTACTTATTTGTTATTTATTTTATTAGTTTCAATTGCAATAATAGCTGTATATGGAAGTAGAGTTTCTGTTAGTTTACATTTCTTTTCTACTGGGTTGCGTCACAAGCCAGCTGGTAAGTCATAATGTCAAGAAGGCGAAAATTATATTAAAGCTGTCGCAAATTGTTCCATATTGAAAGGTCTTTACCTCTTATCATTTCTACAATATTAAGTATTTCGCTTGGTGAGTAGATTTTCTATAATTGAATAGAAGGTTATTCAAAGTCTTACTGTAATCATTTCATGAGCGCCAACCAACCGCAAACAACTGCAGAGCTCCTTGTGATGAAAACAATAATCTTTGTTTTATCGCTTATCGATAAGCCATAAGTGAATCCCAGTTTGTGCATCATAGCATCGCTTAGCGTGAACACCACAGGATTATACTGTCCGTTTTGATATGGTCCCTGTTAATTCTCTGCCAGAATTGCTGCTGCATTTGTTTGTTTTATATGCTTTATTCCTCCAAATAAGCAAATATTTTACCAACCTGAACCATTAGCCGCAATTATTGACTGTATTAGAGTGCGATTAACCCTCGGCATTTATAATAATGCGACAATACCAAAATTTCGTTTTCCTTATATATTGGGCACTGCATGAGTGACCATACGATATTATATACGGGCGTTCATCTAGGGTATCGTAAGAATTCGTCTGAGACCAATTCCAGCTTTTTTCCTTGTTTTCAATGCACTTTAGTTATATGCCCCTACTATACTAAAGTGTGTAGTCCCGTTTGCTAGTATGGCAAAATTTAACACCGCACGCTATGTATTAAAATTTTGTTTTTGCATGTCCATCAGTTCGTACGACAACTCAAGAAAGCACTGATTTATAGAGCTGAAATTGTATACTTACACTGTTTTTCTTAAAAAATTGTAGATTTATTTTCCAAAATGTGCGAGCTGCGGCAAATCTATACAAAATTTTGTCTTTTCACTATATATATACATACATACATATGGATAATTGTTGAGAGTGCATTTCTGCAGAGACCTCAAATTTTGGATGCATTAATTATATTAATATTTTAAGTGGAATTACAAATAATTCGGTCAAGACCGAGTCAGGATCGCGCTATGAGGATTTCGTATCAGAACTTTATCAACGAACAATTTAAATTTGATTATGATAACTGAATAATATTCAAACAAACGGACGCAAGAGTAATTTTATAAGAGTTGTTACATAAGTTTACAGAAAAATTAGTCTTTTCTAGCAACTAGAGGAATTAGACTGACGAAAAAAGCTGCAGTTTTCCTGTTATCTATGACTCAACGCCTACTGACCGTAGTAATATAAAATTTTTAACTTTAGCAACCTAGAAGATCGGAGGGGGGGGGCGTAACGCCATTTTCCGCACATTTTGGAATTATATCCAATCCACTAAAAATTTTGTTTTTTTTAATTGGAATCCCTTTCAAAAAATTCCCCAAACTATACGAAAAAAAGTGTTGTTTTTAGCGAGCCCCACCCCACCCAGGCCATTAGAAATAAATTTGTTGACTGTCGAAATATGTGCGCGTCACATTTTGGCAAAAATTCAAGTTCCTACGTAATGTAGTCAATAGACAGACAGATGGACGCACAAGTGATCTTATAAGGGTTCCGTTTTTTCATTTTGCTGTACGGAGTCCTAAAAGGACTGAATCGGGCAACCCTTTCGTAAGGTTGTCATACACAAATTTCGATTTATTCAAATATAATTCGAAATTGAAGATCTTATTAAAATGGTTACGACTGTTTTACTATCGAACCGTTGCAAAAAGAAATACAAGATACAATTTCAACATTCTAATAGTTTATTTTCAAAACAGAGGAGCTTGCACCACCGAGTTACTAGCACAAGTAAAGAAAAGATATCATTTCTAACTTATTTCGAATGTTGTGACCATCATGCGCAAGCAACATTTGTTTTGTTTATTATTACATGAAAAATTCTTGCAGCAGACAGCCTGTAAATTTTTCGATAACTTGCACAAGGAACCTCCTGAACTGTATATACCAACAAATGGTGGCTCTGAATGTATGGTTTGGTGGAATCGTGGTAACTCGTTTCAGTCGAAAATTCAATTTATTCCCTTATCTATATATATATAATATAACACAAAAATTGTTTCTACCTATGTCCGTTATAGACTTTTAAACCATCCAACCGATGTGCCCCAAACCGGTTTCATTTGAAAGGCAATAATGCGAAGATGGTTTTAGACCACTAAAACAATGCATTAGGCACATTCAGTATATCATGAAGTCGATTTTCGACTTTTCCCATACAAAATTTTTTAACCTCATTATAAATTAAAAACATTAGTGTGAAGTTGGCGCATAATACAGACTGTCTACACTAAAACATTGATCTGTCATTCTCATCAGAAAGTTTTACCATTTATGGTTATCACGTCGATCATGTCAAATAATCGAATTAGAAAATATTAAAAACCTCATAAATAGTAAAAAACATTTGTTTTCGTGAAATTTGGTGGTGATTTTGACTATTGCTTGCAAAAAGTATATATCCACATATAAAAAATAAAAAATATTAGTTATCAAAACTGCCACCGAAAAGAGCTATAGTTGGAACAAATACAGCAGATGCGAAATGAAAAAGATCCGAAACGCCCGAACAACGTGAAATCTCTTGAAGCTCTTGACCGTACTCTCAAAGATTTCAGAGAAAGTGATTTTCGACAAACTTTGCCAGTAAGTCCAAGATTAACACCAGCCGATGAACTAAATGCATGTTTGAAAGCGTCATATCTTTGAAGCCATATAGAGAAACATATATTGTCGACAAATATGCGTGTGCCTTTAATTCAAGATGCTGCTGCGCAAATATTCGCCAAACAACTTTTGGATATGGGCGATGTAAAACTTCCAATTGATCCGACTACACGTGAAATATCTTTTCCACCAAACTTTTGCCAAATGCAGTCATCAATTCAAAATGTTGTGCAGAAAGTTATTCCCGATATTACATGTGATATCAAAAACTATGATTGGATTTGCGAACGAGCAATTTTGGCTCCAAAGAATGATGATGTCAACAAAATAAACCACCAAATTCAATTGAAGCTACCCGGTGAAGTTGTCAAATACAAATCGATTGACACAGTTATAGATGAGGAACAAGCTACCAACGATCCAATAGAGTTTCTTAGCTCTTTAGAACCATCTGGAATGCCAGCGCACATCTTAACTTTAAAAGTTGGTTCACCGTTGATGCTCATTCGCAACTTAGATCCACCGAAATTGTCCAACGGAACAAGACTTGCTGTTAAAAAGCTATAGCCGGATTTAATTAAAGTCATAATCATCAGCGGCAAATATAAAGGAGAAGATGTGCTGATACCACGAATTCCAATGATTTCAATCTATTTGCCCTTTGATTTCAAGCGATTACAGTTTCCAGTGCGTCCGGCTTTTGCCATAACCATCAACAAGGCTCAATTCCAATCGCTAAGTGTTACTGTTTTGAAAACTTAGAAAATTCCTGTTTTTCGCACGGCCAATTATGATGCTTGCTACCGAAAAAACTCAAAATATTGTTTATCCCCTGGCATTAAGATAAAAAAGTTAATAAATAAACAAAAATTCCTTTTTTCCAACAATTAACAAAATGCATTTCTTTTTTTTTTCGTTGTAGCACACGCCGGGTATCCGCTAGTATCAAATAACTTATTGCTAATAGAATTAGAAAGCCAGCTAAACGTCAGTAAGATGAATATATCACGTTAAAAATCTTCATTCGGTACATTTAAATAGTTCAATCATTAGTTTCCTATGAATTATATCGGCATAAATAAAAGCTAAATATGCATGTAATTGAATAATATAAGCTGAGAAATATTAAGGATTACTCTAAAGCCACCGACATTAACGCGACGATTATACAATGATAAGAACTCAATGACGAAATTATCCCGAGGTAACGTAATTTTAAAATGGGAAACTATATATCTCACAATGTCAGTTGCCTTTCGGTTATACATGTTTTCCGGGGTAATAGTTTCATATTCTATTAGTGTCTAAATCTACCATTTTGTACTTTAAAACAATTGTTATTCTTTTTCATCTGGCTCCACAAGAGATATACGGGATGCTGTCACACTCTAACAAATATACTACATCTGCAACATACCTTTGTTCCGGCGATTATTAGCAGAGGTGTCGTAAGCCTCTTTGTCAGGTATTTCTTCCTTAATAATTGTCTTGCCATCCAATGCCATCTGAAAAAATAAGTTGAAAAAACATTAGTAATTCAACACCCACAGGTATTTTAGCATATTATAAAACTGGAAAATCATTAAAAATAGTCCCGACCCGATTCAATATGCCAGCGAATACCTTTACTTTTTCTCAAAATAAATAGTTTAAAAGTGAGGAAGCATATTGGTTCCAATCATTTCACAGTTCCAGAATTAACAGATTGCGGCGATTACGCGCTTCTACCCCAATCTATAACAAGTTGCTTAGAGTTGCGAGATCCGATATCTGACATAATACAGAACTTTTTTCCTCCGATGATATTTAAAGCATAATTAAAGCTGTTTTATGTCAGTAAGATTAGGCTTCGTCATCGTACTCTGAAAAATGCCTCGTCTAATTCCATAGTGTTGTTGTCTGGAAAGTGTTTCACCACATGGTGCACATCGAGGGGCAAATTATTCGCAAGCAACCAGCAGAAGCAGCATGAGCGGTATTTCATGGAGAATATTTTATACACATAATACCGATATTTGCATGCATGTATGCATTTGACATCTTATCTCCTGAAGGCACCTACACGACATACCTACTTCCTTTGAGAGGAAAATTTTTCCCATAAAGACGGAAAATGGAAAAGCTTCTCAAAGCGGCATTTTTCCCAATACTTTGAAATGTTCTCTTTGTGCGATTGAATCGCCAAACACCAATTTACATTCCTCCTCACTCGATATGCTATTGCCTGCTGCCTTTATACTTATGGTGCTGTACTGGCTGCTGTTGGTTTTTGTAAAGAGCTCTGGAGATGTCAGAGTCAATGATGTAAAACAGTGCGGGAGAAAGCGCAGCCAGAGGAGTCAGAGCCAGTCAGAAGGAAGCAAGCAAAAATGAACCCGTAGAGTCGATTTGCTAGGAGTGAGTGAAGGGAAAACCGACAAGAAAAGAAAACAAACAAGAAAATTCAAAATTGAACATCACTTGAACCTGTCAGAAAAACGCGTGAAAAACTCCGAATAGACCCAGATGCTGTCGCTGACATGTGACACAAATGATTTTCTTTTTACATATTTTCAATTGGTCCTCCATCTACGGGTGCCTGCCTCCTATTCCACGTTTTCTACCACCATACATACCACTCTTTTCATAATTCCTACACTATGTACAATGTATGTACATACATAGTTCATATGCAAACATATATACAGAAATTGTCGATAGTGGTATTGTGCTGCTTTATCCCTATAGCGTAGGGTTGGTTATATCACAGCAGTAAACAGTCAGCACCAAATAGTCATCTGAACTTATCTGCACATACAGACCCGCCGATAGTGACGAGGGCATCATCAGAAACCAGACACATGGATTTCATCAGCATCGGTGGATTAGATTGAGTTTCGGATGCTGTGCTGTGAGTGTTCTGTCTGTCATTCTGCTACACTCCACAGATTGTGCTCTTTGAAGTTTACGAGTGCGCTTCGGAGCCACGGCTAGAGACAGCGACTATATTATATTATGAACTATGGGGGATTACCACTTCTGAATGATTTCATCTCCGCCGGTCCAGATGTGTGAGGCATTGTTTTTTCTGTAAAACAGTATGGGATTTAATAACTGAAATTGTTCAATTTTTAATTGAAAACAGCCTTTGCCACCATGCCAACGATATGCAAGCCAAGTCTGGCACCCACCTGTGCTAATAGCAGAATATCAGATCGAAATGAGAATTCATCTCGAACGTAGACACAGAGACGAGATACACTGCCCTCATAAGAAGCCACATTCACGCCTTGTAGCTATATACGTATATCCCAAATATCTTGTTCTAGTTGATCAGCTTTGTTTACGTAAACTATAAAACATTTGTTTCAATTTCGGGAAATTTCACCGCGGTTTTTTGTACATGAAAACAAAAACAAAATGCGAGCTTGAAACGTGTAATAAACATCTTGTGCGCAGGAATATCTTCTTTAAGACGAAATTAAGTTTTTCCATTATTTGGGAAATTATTTTTGATTGGAAGCTTGAGTTGCGCTGAGGTTACAAGAACGCACCTGTGTACAAAAAATGTATAATAACTGATTATTTTAATTCCTTCGATAACAATACCAAAATTTTTACTTTGTTAAATTAACAGAAGACAATCTGTGCCCTTGGAAACAGATGCGACTTATATATAAAGCTTCGCTGTTTTTGGTCCTTTAACCTTGAATAACCTCAAAGGCATACTTATGAATTCTTTTTATATGTTTTTATTTTGACTTACCAATACTAATCGTAAAGTATGAAAGTGTCGTTATAAGATTAAAAGAAAGAAAAATATTTTTTTTTTAAGATTTCAATACGCTGAGAATTCATTAAAAACATTTCCAAGTAAAAACGCTAGAATTGGTCTAAGACAAATTCTTATGATACCCTGATGAAATTTTGTATGGTCACCCATTTCAGCAATTTTGATTTTTGCTGTGGTTTTTCGCATATATTTCTAGAAAGGCTCGTCGGACCGAAAAATTGATTATAACCAATTTTATAGGATTTCATATTCTGAAGAAGTTTTTGGTACAATAAACATGTCTAGGACTGATCGTTTTCACAGTATCCGTAAAAAACCTACATTTTTACATCAACAAGAGGTTGTCCGATTTATTTTAATTTTGAAATTTTATTTGCTATTATTATGAAAACACCATGTACCAAATTTCAGTTCTATATGTCAACGCGTTCTCAGGCAGTGCCCAAATATATAGTGGAAAACAGAATTTTTGTATGGAAACCCCACGAAGGAGTTGCCCGATTTGTCTTATTTTCGAACTTAACTCTTTTTGTGTGTCCTCGAGTTAGGTGCGCATGGATGGACAGACCGACATGCAAAAATCAAAATAACTTTTAATATTATGCGTGGGTGTCCAATCCATTTTGCTCTACCATCATTATTCCAGTAAGTTACAAACGGAATGACAAACTTAGTATACCCTATAGATTTCATCTAGGGTACAAAAATGGAATAAGCAAAAGTAAAGTCACGTTTATTAAAGTTGCTGTGGTGTACACTGGCTTTATGACAATTAGTAATTATGAAATGCTATGACTGTTTTTAAAAGGGTATCAAATGATAATGTTCAGGCTTCACTTGGTGAGTGGAAGACTCGCTAGGCAGTTCACTCAAGGGTGTATGCAAACATTTGCTCGAGGTGGGCTCGATTACAAAATTTTTAATTCTAACTTTAAAATGTTATATATAATTATAATATTTAGAATATACGTATATTACATTACTCAGCGACAGGTTATATATATGGAATTATGTGTATATTGTTAATAATGTTATATTATACATAGAGTGGTGATATAAATACTTACCTGTATATAATTTTAAACAATATGGAACATAATTATGTGTTGCACATAAAATTGGATTGGACACAAACTAAGCCACACTTAATAATTAAGGTGTTCCTAAACGATCTGGCAAAATCCCAGAAATCTGCCAATTTTTCTGGGCAGATATCTATCCTACTGATTACACACGGAGCAGATATTGGGGCAGATTTCATCAGGCACAAAGTTATCAGATAGTTTTCGGTCAGTTATCTAGCATGCGTTTGCCTTTATTGATTACACGACCTGCTAGTTTTCATTTGGTAAAATACTGCTTTTATCTGGCAAAGACAACATAAACTAATGTGAAGTTTATTGTTCAAAAATGAATTCTAGAGAAAGGTATGCGGCTGCTTTTATAGTGCATTTTGTACAAGTGAAAAAGTGGATGTTGTTCGATTTCGGTGATCAAGAGAATTGTTGCCTGACTGGTCCATGTTGACTCCTGGTTCCTTCTTCGCTTCGCCTTGTTTTCATCTGCCATTTTGTTAGTTATGTATATTTATGCTATTTATATACTTCCTGGTAGATATAATAATATATAATTATATAATATAATACAAACCTTGTATAAACTTATCTCCTGCAGTCTGTTCTATACTCCTATCACTACGTGCATAAAACTATTTTTTAACAGGTAAATTGGACAGATATCTGTTCAATTCAAAAATTTGCTGGGCAGATTGGCAGACGATGTTCCAAAATTTGTCAGATAGAAAAAGTGGCTGATTAAACGTGTGGCAGACGTCTGGAAATTTCTAAGTGCAAGACGCTGTCGCCACATATCTGTCTATATCTACCCACAAAAGGGGGCAGGTATCTGGCATTCTACCATATCGTTTAGAAACACATTAAGAAATAAATTGGAGAAAACTGATTTTCGTAGTATTAGAGAGAATTACTTAAAATCTATAAGAATTTTGTAGAATTTACAACGCAATTTAATAAACATTTTGTAAAAATCTATAAAACTTTCCGTAAAAAAGGAATGCTTGTACGCTTGTGATGGTGGATGCTTGCTTCGTAATTTTTATGAAATGTGAGATTCTTTTGATAATATTAAATGAGTTACGAATATTACGTGATTGTGTAATATTAGAAGCACTTTCTTAAACTCAAAAACACTTGCAGACCCGAACAATGGATTACAGTTTACTCTCTGCATCATTCAATTTGCTATCAATTGCGTGCAATTCAAAGAAAAACGTGATCGACAAAGCTTCAATTAATAAGTTGCCGAAACATTAAAAACATGTGGATAATTTAAAGCTAGATTCGCCATACAATCATTTTAGACAAGCCATCTTCAAAGCATTGTAGATGGGATTTTAAAAGTTCTCGTATTATATCTACAAATATTCAATCTGAAGGTACACAGAATGGTGTTCACACGGTGCAGAGAATACAAGGTATTCTGATAAAATTTTCACACATTAGCTGTGACGAAATTTCGTCCACTACTGTATACATATACATTTCTATTGAAAAGACAGAGAGAGAAGGGAGAGTATTGTGTTCTCTGTACCGTTGTTGTTAAAGATGACAATGTTCGTCTTGAAATTAAAATAACATAAAAAATTGTGAAAATCTGTAAGATTAAATTTTTTTTAAATATTTGGAAAAAACTGTATATTTCGCTAATCTATAGATTGATACTGTTCATATAGCGACATTAGTGGTGTTGTTTCACATGGGGAAATGATTGTAGATAAAATATATTGAAAAATTTTTATAGGTATGTATATATTACCTATATGCTATTATTATTAAATAACAATTCCGAAAGTTTTTTGAGCTGCCCAATAATTTACAAGTAATTATCAATAGTGATAATATCTTGATATCTTCTGAAAATTACGAAACAATTATTAACGGAAAGTTGTGGCTTTTTAAATCGATACATGGGAAAATCATAGGTATTCCATATTTTTTTATATTTAGATTAATATGGGATATACAACTGATTTGGTCCTCATGCAGAGCCCATAACTATTGTCTATTATTCATTTCCAACGTTATCGAAAATTATGATATCAAAATTAAGAAACATTTTTGTTGCAAGTTTTTTAAAGCTGTGAAATTATTAGGTTTCCGAAATTGTTACAATGTAATTTTAAAAGAAATAAAATTTTTGGCATTTGAAGGCGTAATAAACATAAACTTCGAAAGGAGAAAAATGGTTCCTTTAATATTGGTCCTGCTTTGAACGAAGTTTTGGGATTTTCGAAAAACTAGTACTTTTACTGCTTTTGTAAGGCGTCTAAAGTTAACACTCACTATATAGCATATGATGAAACTTCAGTTTTGAACGCAAAACAAAATTATATAATAAGCTTGCGAAAGATTGTAAATTAAATGAGAACAATGCGAAATGACTGGAAATTTAATATTTCGTAAAGTTCAAGCTAGCTATAAAGCTGGAAGAAAATCTCAACCTGTAATTTCGTGTCGATGTACGTGATTCACATAAGAAGCTGTCAGAAAAGTTCCAATTGTGTTTCTCTCCTGATGAACGTACTTAAGCGATTTTGATATTTTGTCAGCGCTGATGACCATAACATTATGTTTAAAGCTGATGATAATGTAGTTTGGCGGAAAACGGGATAAATTTAGGAAAATTAGGAGAGTATTTCTAAGAAAAATTGGACAATTGGTCCTTTGGTTCCTTTATGGGTATATAGTAAGAGATCTACAGAGTATTATGGGAAAATATACCAAAATCATAAACACTCTCTCCATCGTAAACGTCGCATTTTGCTTTTTCATAACTCAAGGTTCCTCTATCAGCTCCTGAGCTTTGAACCACCAAATCAATTCAATTAAATTTATTTATTTAGTACAAAAGCTCTGAGATCTTAACCTAGTACCACAGATAAATTTTTCTTATTTGTGCTAGTACATTATACGAGAGGGAGAAAAACTGCAGTGATCTGCTAACTACTAACTGTTTAAATTAAAGATATTAAAAAGAGTAATTTAAAAATTTGAAAACAAGAAAAAAGAAAAAATAAGAAAACAACAGAAAAGCAAAAGCGGAGATATCAAAAATATATAATTAATTAATTAAATTTACTCGATTTCATTTATGAATTAGCTCAACTTGTCACTACCAAAGAGAAGAATAAGAATATAATAATAAATTATCAAAAGTTTAAGTCACAAATTAGACACTTAAAGATATAGCTACAGCCAGTCCTCTGGACACGAACGGGAAGGGAGTTCCAAATTCGAGCGACCTAAACAAAATAAGAGGCCTTACCAGTCGAGGAATGGAAACGAGGAACAAGTAGATTGGATTGTCAAGAAGATTGCAGGAATTGTATCTGGTCATACAGATATCCAGGTTAACCAGAGTGAATTAGGTTATAGACGAATATTAACGCTTTGCGCTTTAGGTAAGGGATGATCGAGCAGCCAACCAATGAGAGCCTGTTTATCGTTTATCGTTTATCGTTTAATGCCAAACACAAATCTAATGCAATCGTTAAAAGCAACATTCCGCGCGCATATGCAATTAAGTTTGGGATATATCAAACTTCCGTAAGTAAAATGAGGCTATAGAAGAGCTTTTACGAGTTGTAAGCGGATATTTGTTGACAGTAATCCTGCAGATAGCCATAGCAAAGATTACCTAATAAGAAGATAGAGCACGGCCGAACAAAATTGGAAATTTTTAGTATTTTTTAGAAAAAACAAGTAATGTCATATAGGTACTTTCGCCTTTTGCATAAATGGGGGAAAAGAACTATTGTAGTGCATCTGAGATAACGAGTTAAAACCAAAATTGAGAGAAATAGAGAGAGAATAGGATTACAGCAACAACTTTGGAACCCACTCTTTCAATATTTCAGAAAAACTTGTTTTCACAAAACCGCAGGAACATTTTATGAGATAAAATCTGAAAACTCTGCCCCTTCTCATATATTTACGAAAATAAATCATTTGCCATTTTGTTTCGTTGCATGCAATCTACGCTTTCACATTTTTTATCTTTATTCATAAAAGTTTAAAAGAGAGTTTGAGTTTTTTGTTATTTTTTTTCTTCTTTCTTTCTTTTCTCGCCGTCTACATTTTAAATGTAAAACAGCCGGAAATTACGCCCATGTCCTATCTTGTCTGTGTCCTATGTAGACTGCGTAATCCTCCATAGACTTTAGAGAGCATCAATTTGATGTGATCCCAACAATTTAACTGCCCCAAGATTGTGGTCAAGACAGCGGGGAGTTGTCAAGAAAAAGTGTATGGGATATCAGTTATATCATGCACAGAGTTGTAGATAGCAAGACAGTGCAATTTGTTAGGATTTAGTGAAAGCCCGTTCTTGATCGACCAAGTGTAGATGCAGGAAAGATCATCATTAAGATGGGTGACCATACGAAATTTCATACTGGCATTCATCTAGGGTATCATAAGAATTGGTCTTGTTGTTAGACCAATTCTATCTTTTTTGTTTGTTTCTTTTCAAATCGACACTTTGTTAAAGTAATTTTCAAGCAGTGCTTCAATTGAAATATTTGGAAGAAAACTGAATACTCGTATGATAGTAATTACCCTGCTATGATGATTTTCGCGACATACTACTTTTTATCAAGATACCAGTCTTTTGTAAGTTTTCGATCACAAAAAAATGCAAAATTTTTTATTGTACTGAAATATCCTTAATGATATATGTATGTAATTTAAAATTTTTTGATAATAACTTAAGACTATAGAAGAACAAATAACAAATATCAAAAATAACTTCTTTAAAAGAAATTTGCATCAAAATCCGCCTTAAAAAAATAAAAATATTATATCTCGCTTCACTTAGTGAATACCCACACCACAAAAGTTCTCTAGAGTTTACATTCATTTGACATTTAATTATATATTGAAATTATATTACATATGTTTATAAAATTTTAAAGTTGCAAGGTATACAGATCAAAAGGAAAGTCAAAGCAAAGTAATTTAATTTAGTATTTTGATTAACATTAGAAGCTCCAAATTTCAATTACCGGAAATTGTTATGCACTGCAATGTTAAATTTTCAACTGCCCAGGCTTATTTTCTTTGTGTTCCCTGAAAATTATAAAATTTGTACAAATGCAATTTACAATAATTTCAATATTTAATCAAATACAAAATTAAGGGAAATTTCAAAAACTTTTGAAATTGTACCCATTAAATTAATTGTTAAAAAGATTATTTTTATATTTTATATTGCATTTGATTGGAGTATAAAGTTTGATTTTGATATAGTAGGCAAGGAACTTGAGAAAAAAGTTTTACAGAAGATTTGATATACAAACCACATTAACAAAATAGGAGAAAATAGGCCGCGACATCCAATTTTAGATGATTATCATAAAATATAGAGGGCACCTATTTTATGAACGACAAATAAACTGTCAGGATGGCTGTATGGATAAGATTTATATCAAATTCGATAGCAGCAAGGCGACAACAACAAACTTATAGCATCTCTTCCAATTTATGTACACCGCCAATTTCGCAAATTTGGACATATAATCACAAAATCTCTGAATTTGGAAACACAGTCCAACTTTTCTTTAGCACTCTAGATAGGTCCAGTACTAATTGTGTTAAATTAAATGATATTATTTTACAGTATCTACTAGTGCTGGGACATCGGAGCGGAACATCGATGTGCAGCATCGATATTGACATCGCCCAACAAGCATCGATATGGCGATAATATCGATCATATAACATCGATGTACAAACCACATCGATGTTAATGAATTTTAAACACTCTGAACAAATGTCTGACTAACGTATCATAGGAAAAATGCTGTGTTTTTCAGTTCAGAATTTTTTTTTGCTCTCGTTTTTATTAATAACTTAATAAAAATAACAAAAACAAAACGAAACAAGTACCTCTTCAATTCTAAATTAAAAGTTTCCTAAAAATAACGCATAAATGAATTAAATAAATATTAAAAATTACAGATATGAAAACTTCTTATCTACAGACTGAAGAAACAATAACTGGCAAAGGCATTTTCCGTGCAAACTGTTTCTCTTTTGAGTTATAGTCTCGCCTGCTTTAGAGAACAGACATTCGGCTGGCACGGAAGTAGCCACAATGGCTAACATTTTTGCTGCAAAACTAAGCCAAGATATATAAGAATAATATGAAGTGGTTCCAAAGGAGCGCTTAAATAAAAGGCTATTTCCGATTGCCTACATTCCGAACTTCCTTTTTTTGTTTTTTCAATCACCAGGCGAATGTGATTGGCACATAAATTGAACTTTGTTGAGCCTGAGAAAGAACTTGCAGGTAGACGTTTTCTTAAGGGGCCCATAAACAGTTACGCATGTTGGCCAACTCGAGTAGGACAACGGTGTTGTCACGCAGATTTGGCCGTGTTTGGGCCTGTTTGTGGTGTGACACGTATAGTTCTAGCAGCTCCTGAAATGTGTTCCTATCCTAATGTTGGACAGTAAGTTTGACAGTGTGTGGAGACAAAGCTTTCGTGTGTGGCACACCAAGATGGACAACATGTTTGCAGTGTATGGGCCGCTTTTGCTGAAATAATAAACAAACCTGTATCGCTCTCCTGTGGCCTAACTTCGCTAGCCTCCATTGAGTCAGTGACAGCAGTGTGATGTAAGGTCACTCTGATTGTTTCCTCCCAACTATTTAAAAGAATTCTGATTGGTTCCCTCGAACAATGTTTTCTGTCCCCAGCCCAAATCATTTTAAAAACTAATGATTATCAATTGTAACGATGCTTTGAAAATGAAATGAACGATCACTTCACTATTTCTCTTTCCGTTTCACCACGAAAATTTGATTGAAATATACGTACTTCTTTTTTCAAATCTAGATATGTTTTTGCATTTTATTTGCTTTTTACAGTATGCATTTATTCCTTTACGGTAAGAAGCATCTAATTCCCTAACATCGAAAGGATAACATCGATGTAGGTCGATGTTTTAGGGCGTCGACATCGATGGAAAAATATCGAACATCGAGAGCCCAAACATCGATGTTTTGAAAACATCAATAAACATCGCCCAGCACTAGTATCTATCATAGATTTACTCAGTAAGCATGTATGAATGATATCAAATAAATAAAGAATATATGTATATTTTGATTATATGTAGGAATAATAAACCACTGCTAGTTACCTACGGTGTTATTTCTTTGGAATGTGTTGTGGCGGCATTTTATCCTGCTCATCACAATTTCGCTTCATCATCGCCTCAGCCTCTAGCGATATGTATTGAGTGTGACTTTCCTTAAAACTATCGCTTGTACTACTTTGCTCTACATGCACAAATTTATTACAAATAGATATTTGCAGGAAAAAACAATTCAAGAAACATAACACCCCATACAATTTTTGACATTTAACGATGCGTTTAAAAATATATATGGTATACTAAACGCCTAAGCAGAATTGCGTCGGCAGAGCGGAAAACGGCAGACGGCAGCGGGAAATTCGCTTGTCAAAACAGGCCGGCGAAAGACTGGGAACACAATTGCAACGACAGGCGGTGAGCGACGACTGTGAGAGAAGAAGATACTGAAATTTCATTTATTAAATGTTTCGAGCGTTTAAAAAGAAGATTTTTAATAAGATTATTTTATATTATATTGAAAGAAATGCAATGGACCAAAGTGTGGAAAAAAACTAATAATGCAGAAATTAACTAAATTAAACGCTTTGAAATATCCATCCAAACCACGTCTTTTTTTGTCCACTTGTCTTTCCTGTCTTGCAAATCATAAATTATTCAATAATTTCGTACTTCCTCAATAAATTTTTCTTCAAAGCTCATTATTTGAAATTTACCGCGGCGCGCTGCCACCTCAAAAATACAAAACTGAATGCCAAAACAATTTCATTCGATTAATTTTGTTGGTAACACTGCAGCGACGACGGCAAAAATAGAATTTGCTCAATCTCGACGGCAACATCGTCGCCCGCTTACCGTCGGTCGTCGTAATTTGGTGCATTCGGATAAGACGCTGTGCTTTTAGAAGGTTGACAACGGAATTTCGTCGTCGTTCTCCGTCTGCCGTCGCAATTGTGCTTAGGCCTTAAGCTTGTCATTCCGTTTGGAACGCATAAAAATAAAGCTGCTACAGTAAAATGGATTCGACACATACCTACACTGAAAAAAATAAAAAAAACTACGTAAACATCATAAAAAAGATTGTTTTAGTAACAAATGCCTTGTCATGATTAATTTAAATTTGAAATGTGGGTAAAATAAACAAAACCGTCTTAGTTACCACTTGAAATAACAAATTTATAGAAATACAAAATATTTGTTAAAACTGGAAAATTTTCGAAGTTCGAAAACTAAGCTGTGTATATTGTTACTTAAAAAAAAATATTACAATTTTCCTATTTAAAAAAAAAAAATTGCATGATAAGTTTGAGAATTCCTGTTCAGTTATTATTTAAAAAAAAATCATATTCAAAATATAAGAATTTCTTCATATTATACATTAACTTTTAATATTTCCTTTTATTTTGAAAAAAAAAATATATATATATATATACATATATAGATTTTTTTAGTTCTGTTTCTAATATTATAATTGGTGTAAAAACCGCTTGCACAGCTATTATATTAATAAAAGTACTTTTGGATAAATTGACATGCCATACAACTTGCGACCAGATATTCAAGATTCAACAGGTGAAAAATTTTAAAACATGTGTCTATAGCTGTAATAATACTAAAAAATTTGTACATACTTTGTACCATCAAAATACACCAAAATAGTTTCTGCTGTTGTGATTTCATCATTTCATTTTTTTTCATCATTTTTTGTTACAATTATGAAACTTTGGAGGACTTCTTTTTTTAAATGGAGTTTGGAGATGTAATCATCCAATTCGGAGATTTTCTTCGTCTAATATATAAATGGTGTTTGGAAATCCTTTATTTAATAACGGATTTTTGACCGCCCGGTCTCCGGTTGTTTTTCTAGTTGTTGGCACGAGAGTGGATGAAGCACAATGCATACTTAGTTGTATTACGCCCATCTGATTTTTTTTTTAAATTAATACATAGGGGTATAAAAAACAATTATCTATAACGATAGCAACGTACTTTCAGAAATTTTCGAAACAGATTGATTTTTTTCTAAAAGCAACAAATTCGAGGTTCTTTGATTTTATTGTTGAAAATATGTCCACTATTTTTTTTTTGAAAATTCTTCCCAGCAATCAAATATATATTTTATCATATGTTTTCTGAAACTGTTAATATTTTGAATCACAATACAACATTCGTATGTTAAGCATCGCGGGGCATAATAACAAACGGGGCATAGTGAGTAAGTCTAGTATATTTATGTTATACAGTTTGTCGGCATAATGATAGATTTCATATTAGTTTTCGATAAATTTTGCATAACATGTCGGAAAAAGACTATAGAAGAACAAATAACAAATATCAAAAATAACTTCTTTAAAAGAAATTTGCATCAAAATCCGCCTTAAAAAAATAAAAATATTATATCTCGCTTCACTTAGTGAATACCCACACCACAAAAGTTCTCTAGAGTTTACATTCATTTGACATTTAATTATATATTGAAATTATATTACATATGTTTATAAAATTTTAAAGTTGCAAGGTATACAGATCAAAAGGAAAGTCAAAGCAAAGTAATTTAATTTAGTATTTTGATTAACATTAGAAGCTCCAAATTTCAATTACCGGAAATTGTTATGCACTGCAATGTTAAATTTTCAACTGCCCAGGCTTATTTTCTTTGTGTTCTCTGAAAATTATAAAATTTGTACAAATGCAATTTACAATAATTTCAATATTTAATCAAATACAAAATTAAGGGAAATTTCAAAAACTTTTGAAATTGTACCCATTAAATTAATTGTTAAAAAGATTATTTTTATATTTTATATTGCATTTGATTGGAGTATAAAGTTTGATTTTGATATAGTAGGCAAGGAACTTGAGAAAAAAGTTTTACAGAAGATTTGATATACAAACCACATTAACAAAATAGGAGAAAATAGGCCGCGACATCCAATTTTAGATGATTATCATAAAATATAGAGGGCACCTATTTTATGAACGACAAATAAACTGTCAGGATGGCTGTATGGATAAGATTTATATCAAATTCGATAGCAGCAAGGCGACAACAACAAACTTATAGCATCTCTTCCAATTTATGTACACCGCCAATTTCGCAAATTTGGACATATAATCACAAAATCTCTGAATTTGGAAACACAGTCCAACTTTTCTTTAGCACTCTAGATAGGTCCAGTACTAATTGTGTTAAATTAAATGATATTATTTTACAGTATCTACTAGTGCTGGGACATCGGAGCGGAACATCGATGTGCAGCATCGATATTGACATCGCCCAACAAGCATCGATATGGCGATAATATCGATCATATAACATCGATGTACAAACCACATCGATGTTAATGAATTTTAAACACTCTGAACAAATGTCTGACTAACGTATCATAGGAAAAATGCTGTGTTTTTCAGTTCAGAATTTTTTTTGCTCTCGTTTTTATTAATAACTTAATAAAAATAACAAAAACAAAACGAAACAAGTACCTCTTCAATTCTAAATTAAAAGTTTCCTAAAAATAACGCATAAATGAATTAAATAAATTTTAAAAATTACAGATATGAAAACTTCTTATCTACAGACTGAAGAAACAATAACTGGCAAAGGCATTTTCCGTGCAAACTGTTTCTCTTTTGAGTTATAGTCTCGCCTGCTTTAGAGAACAGACATTCGGCTGGCACGGAAGTAGCCACAATGGCTAACATTTTTGCTGCAAAACTAAGCCAAGATATATAAGAATAATATGAAGTGGTTCCAAAGGAGCGCTTAAATAAAAGGCTATTTCCGATTGCCTACATTCCGAACTTCCTTTTTTTGTTTTTTCAATCACCAGGCGAATGTGATTGGCACATAAATTGAACTTTGTTGAGCCTGAGAAAGAACTTGCAGGTAGACGTTTTCTTAAGGGGCCCATAAACAGTTACGCATGTTGGCCAACTCGAGTAGGACAACGGTGTTGTCACGCAGATTTGGCCGTGTTTGGGCCTGTTTGTGGTGTGACACGTATAGTTCTAGCAGCTCCTGAAATGTGTTCCTATCCTAATGTTGGACAGTAAGTTTGACAGTGTGTGGAGACAAAGCTTTCGTGTGTGGCACACCAAGATGGACAACATGTTTGCAGTGTATGGGCCGCTTTTGCTGAAATAATAAACAAACCTGTATCGCTCTCCTGTGGCCTAACTTCGCTAGCCTCCATTGAGTCAGTGACAGCAGTGTGATGTAAGGTCACTCTGATTGTTTCCTCCCAACTATTTAAAAGAATTCTGATTGGTTCCCTCGAACAATGTTTTCTGTCCCCAGCCCAAATCATTTTAAAAACTAATGATTATCAATTGTAACGATGCTTTGAAAATGAAATGAACGATCACTTCACTATTTCTCTTTCCGTTTCACCACGAAAATTTGATTGAAATATACGTACTTCTTTTTTCAAATCTAGATATGTTTTTGCATTTTATTTGCTTTTTACAGTATGCATTTATTCCTTTACGGTAAGAAGCATCTAATTCCCTAACATCGAAAGGATAACATCGATGTAGGTCGATGTTTTAGGGCGTCGACATCGATGGAAAAATATCGAACATCGAGAGCCCAAACATCGATGTTTTGAAAACATCAATAAACATCGCCCAGCACTAGTATCTATCATAGATTTACTCAGTAAGCATGTATGAATGATATCAAATAAATAAAGAATATATGTATATTTTGATTATATGTAGGAATAATAAACCACTGCTAGTTACCTACGGTGTTATTTCTTTGGAATGTGTTGTGGCGGCATTTTATCCTGCTCATCACAATTTCGCTTCATCATCGCCTCAGCCTCTAGCGATATGTATTGAGTGTGACTTTCCTTAAAACTATCGCTTGTACTACTTTGCTCTACATGCACAAATTTATTACAAATAGATATTTGCAGGAAAAAACAATTCAAGAAACATAACACCCCATACAATTTTTGACATTTAACGATGCGTTTAAAAATATATATGGTATACTAAACGCCTAAGCAGAATTGCGTCGGCAGAGCGGAAAACGGCAGACGGCAGCGGGAAATTCGCTTGTCAAAACAGGCCGGCGAAAGACTGGGAACACAATTGCAACGACAGGCGGTGAGCGACGACTGTGAGAGAAGAAGATACTGAAATTTCATTTATTAAATGTTTCGAGCGTTTAAAAAGAAGATTTTTAATAAGATTATTTTATATTATATTGAAAGAAATGCAATGGACCAAAGTGTGGAAAAAAACTAATAATGCAGAAATTAACTAAATTAAACGCTTTGAAATATCCATCCAAACCACGTCTTTTTTTGTCCACTTGTCTTTCCTGTCTTGCAAATCATAAATTATTCAATAATTTCGTACTTCCTCAATAAATTTTTCTTCAAAGCTCATTATTTGAAATTTACCGCGGCGCGCTGCCACCTCAAAAATACAAAACTGAATGCCAAAACAATTTCATTCGATTAATTTTGTTGGTAACACTGCAGCGACGACGGCAAAAATAGAATTTGCTCAATCTCGACGGCAACATCGTCGCCCGCTTACCGTCGGTCGTCGTAATTTGGTGCATTCGGATAAGACGCTGTGCTTTTAGAAGGTTGACAACGGAATTTCGTCGTCGTTCTCCGTCTGCCGTCGCAATTGTGCTTAGGCCTTAAGCTTGTCATTCCGTTTGGAACGCATAAAAATAAAGCTGCTACAGTAAAATGGATTCGACACATACCTACACTGAAAAAAATAAAAAAAACTACGTAAACATCATAAAAAAGATTGTTTTAGTAACAAATGCCTTGTCATGATTAATTTAAATTTGAAATGTGGGTAAAATAAACAAAACCGTCTTAGTTACCACTTGAAATAACAAATTTATAGAAATACAAAATATTTGTTAAAACTGGAAAATTTTCGAAGTTCGAAAACTAAGCTGTGTATATTGTTACTTAAAAAAAAATATTACAATTTTCCTATTTAAAAAAAAAAAATTGCATGATAAGTTTGAGAATTCCTGTTCAGTTATTATTTAAAAAAAAATCATATTCAAAATATAAGAATTTCTTCATATTATACATTAACTTTTAATATTTCCTTTTATTTTGAAAAAAAAAATATATATATATATTATACATATATAGATTTTTTTAGTTCTGTTTCTAATATTATAATTGGTGTAAAAACCGCTTGCACAGCTATTATATTAATAAAAGTACTTTTGGATAAATTGACATGCCATACAACTTGCGACCAGATATTCAAGATTCAACAGGTGAAAAATTTTAAAACATGTGTCTATAGCTGTAATAATACTAAAAAATTTGTACATACTTTGTACCATCAAAATACACCAAAATAGTTTCTGCTGTTGTGATTTCATCATTTCATTTTTTTTCATCATTTTTTGTTACAATTATGAAACTTTGGAGGACTTCTTTTTTTAAATGGAGTTTGGAGATGTAATCATCCAATTCGGAGATTTTCTTCGTCTAATATATAAATGGTGTTTGGAAATCCTTTATTTAATAACGGATTTTTGACCGCCCGGTCTCCGGTTGTTTTTCTAGTTGTTGGCACGAGAGTGGATGAAGCACAATGCATACTTAGTTGTATTACGCCCATCTGATTTTTTTTTTAAATTAATACATAGGGGTATAAAAAACAATTATCTATAACGATAGCAACGTACTTTCAGAAATTTTCGAAACAGATTGATTTTTTTCTAAAAGCAACAAATTCGAGGTTCTTTGATTTTATTGTTGAAAATATGTCCACTATTTTTTTTTTGAAAATTCTTCCCAGCAATCAAATATATATTTTATCATATGTTTTCTGAAACTGTTAATATTTTGAATCACAATACAACATTCGTATGTTAAGCATCGCGGGGCATAATAACAAACGGGGCATAGTGAGTAAGTCTAGTATATTTATGTTATACAGTTTGTCGGCATAATGATAGATTTCATATTAGTTTTCGATAAATTTTGCATAACATGTCGGAAAAAGACTATAGAAGAACAAATAACAAATATCAAAAATAACTTCTTTAAAAGAAATTTGCATCAAAATCCGCCTTAAAAAAATAAAAATATTATATCTCGCTTCACTTAGTGAATACCCACACCACAAAAGTTCTCTAGAGTTTACATTCATTTGACATTTAATTATATATTGAAATTATATTACATATGTTTATAAAATTTTAAAGTTGCAAGGTATACAGATCAAAAGGAAAGTCAAAGCAAAGTAATTTAATTTAGTATTTTGATTAACATTAGAAGCTCCAAATTTCAATTACCGGAAATTGTTATGCACTGCAATGTTAAATTTTCAACTGCCCAGGCTTATTTTCTTTGTGTTCCCTGAAAATTATAAAATTTGTACAAATGCAATTTACAATAATTTCAATATTTAATCAAATACAAAATTAAGGGAAATTTCAAAAACTTTTGAAATTGTACCCATTAAATTAATTGTTAAAAAGATTATTTTTATATTTTATATTGCATTTGATTGGAGTATAAAGTTTGATTTTGATATAGTAGGCAAGGAACTTGAGAAAAAAGTTTTACAGAAGATTTGATATACAAACCACATTAACAAAATAGGAGAAAATAGGCCGCGACATCCAATTTTAGATGATTATCATAAAATATAGAGGGCACCTATTTTATGAACGACAAATAAACTGTCAGGATGGCTGTATGGATAAGATTTATATCAAATTCGATAGCAGCAAGGCGACAACAACAAACTTATAGCACCTCTTCCAATTTATGTACACCGCCAATTTCGCAAATTTGGACATATAATCACAAAATCTCTGAATTTGGAAACACAGTCCAACTTTTCTTTAGCACTCTAGATAGGTCCAGTACTAATTGTGTTAAATTAAATGATATTATTTTACAGTATCTACTAGTGCTGGGACATCGGAGCGGAACATCGATGTGCAGCATCGATATTGACATCGCCCAACAAGCATCGATATGGCGATAATATCGATCATATAACATCGATGTACAAACCACATCGATGTTAATGAATTTTAAACACTCTGAACAAATGTCTGACTAACGTATCATAGGAAAAATGCTGTGTTTTTCAGTTCAGAATTTTTTTTTGCTCTCGTTTTTATTAATAACTTAATAAAAATAACAAAAACAAAACGAAACAAGTACCTCTTCAATTCTAAATTAAAAGTTTCCTAAAAATAACGCATAAATGAATTAAATAAATATTAAAAATTACAGATATGAAAACTTCTTATCTACAGACTGAAGAAACAATAACTGGCAAAGGCATTTTCCGTGCAAACTGTTTCTCTTTTGAGTTATAGTCTCGCCTGCTTTAGAGAACAGACATTCGGCTGGCACGGAAGTAGCCACAATGGCTAACATTTTTGCTGCAAAACTAAGCCAAGATATATAAGAATAATATGAAGTGGTTCCAAAGGAGCGCTTAAATAAAAGTCTATTTCCGATTGCCTACATTCCGAACTTCCTTTTTTTGTTTTTTCAATCACCAGGCGAATGTGATTGGCACATAAATTGAACTTTGTTGAGCCTGAGAAAGAACTTGCAGGTAGACGTTTTCTTAAGGGGCCCATAAACAGTTACGCATGTTGGCCAACTCGAGTAGGACAACGGTGTTGTCACGCAGATTTGGCCGTGTTTGGGCCTGTTTGTGGTGTGACACGTATAGTTCTAGCAGCTCCTGAAATGTGTTCCTATCCTAATGTTGGACAGTAAGTTTGACAGTGTGTGGAGACAAAGCTTTCGTGTGTGGCACACCAAGATGGACAACATGTTTGCAGTGTATGGGCCGCTTTTGCTGAAATAATAAACAAACCTGTATCGCTCTCCTGTGGCCTAACTTCGCTAGCCTCCATTGAGTCAGTGACAGCAGTGTGATGTAAGGTCACTCTGATTGTTTCCTCCCAACTATTTAAAAGAATTCTGATTGGTTCCCCCGAACAATGTTTTCTGTCCCCAGCCCAAATCATTTTAAAAACTAATGATTATCAATTGTAACGATGCTTTGAAAATGAAATGAACGATCACTTCACTATTTCTCTTTCCGTTTCACCACGAAAATTTGATTGAAATATACGTACTTCTTTTTTCAAATCTAGATATGTTTTTGCATTTTATTTGCTTTTTACAGTATGCATTTATTCCTTTACGGTAAGAAGCATCTAATTCCCTAACATCGAAAGGATAACATCGATGTAGGTCGATGTTTTAGGGCGTCGACATCGATGGAAAAATATCGAACATCGAGAGCCCAAACATCGATGTTTTGAAAACATCAATAAACATCGCCCAGCACTAGTATCTATCATAGATTTACTCAGTAAGCATGTATGAATGATATCAAATAAATAAAGAATATATGTATATTTTGATTATATGTAGGAATAATAAACCACTGCTAGTTACCTACGGTGTTATTTCTTTGGAATGTGTTGTGGCGGCATTTTATCCTGCTCATCACAATTTCGCTTCATCATCGCCTCAGCCTCTAGCGATATGTATTGAGTGTGACTTTCCTTAAAACTATCGCTTGTACTACTTTGCTCTACATGCACAAATTTATTACAAATAGATATTTGCAGGAAAAAACAATTCAAGAAACATAACACCCCATACAATTTTTGACATTTAACGATGCGTTTAAAAATATATATGGTATACTAAACGCCTAAGCAGAATTGCGTCGGCAGAGCGGAAAACGGCAGACGGCAGCGGGAAATTCGCTTGTCAAAACAGGCCGGCGAAAGACTGGGAACACAATTGCAACGACAGGCGGTGAGCGACGACTGTGAGAGAAGAAGATACTGAAATTTCATTTATTAAATGTTTCGAGCGTTTAAAAAGAAGATTTTTAATAAGATTATTTTATATTATATTGAAAGAAATGCAATGGACCAAAGTGTGGAAAAAAACTAATAATGCAGAAATTAACTAAATTAAACGCTTTGAAATATCCATCCAAACCACGTCTTTTTTTGTCCACTTGTCTTTCCTGTCTTGCAAATCATAAATTATTCAATAATTTCGTACTTCCTCAATAAATTTTTCTTCAAAGCTCATTATTTGAAATTTACCGCGGCGCGCTGCCACCTCAAAAATACAAAACTGAATGCCAAAACAATTTCATTCGATTAATTTTGTTGGTAACACTGCAGCGACGACGGCAAAAATAGAATTTGCTCAATCTCGACGGCAACATCGTCGCCCGCTTACCGTCGGTCGTCGTAATTTGGTGCATTCGGATAAGACGCTGTGCTTTTAGAAGGTTGACAACGGAATTTCGTCGTCGTTCTCCGTCTGCCGTCGCAATTGTGCTTAGGCCTTAAGCTTGTCATTCCGTTTGGAACGCATAAAAATAAAGCTGCTACAGTAAAATGGATTCGACACATACCTACACTGAAAAAAATAAAAAAAACTACGTAAACATCATAAAAAAGATTGTTTTAGTAACAAATGCCTTGTCATGATTAATTTAAATTTGAAATGTGGGTAAAATAAACAAAACCGTCTTAGTTACCACTTGAAATAACAAATTTATAGAAATACAAAATATTTGTTAAAACTGGAAAATTTTCGAAGTTCGAAAACTAAGCTGTGTATATTGTTACTTAAAAAAAAATATTACAATTTTCCTATTTAAAAAAAAAAAATTGCATGATAAGTTTGAGAATTCCTGTTCAGTTATTATTTAAAAAAAAATCATATTCAAAATATAAGAATTTCTTCATATTATACATTAACTTTTAATATTTCCTTTTATTTTGAAAAAAAAAATATATATATATATATACATATATAGATTTTTTTAGTTCTGTTTCTAATATTATAATTGGTGTAAAAACCGCTTGCACAGCTATTATATTAATAAAAGTACTTTTGGATAAATTGACATGCCATACAACTTGCGACCAGATATTCAAGATTCAACAGGTGAAAAATTTTAAAACATGTGTCTATAGCTGTAATAATACTAAAAAATTTGTACATACTTTGTACCATCAAAATACACCAAAATAGTTTCTGCTGTTGTGATTTCATCATTTCATTTTTTTTCATCATTTTTTGTTACAATTATGAAACTTTGGAGGACTTCTTTTTTTAAATGGAGTTTGGAGATGTAATCATCCAATTCGGAGATTTTCTTCGTCTAATATATAAATGGTGTTTGGGAATCCTTTATTTAATAACGGATTTTTGACCGCCCGGTCTCCGGTTGTTTTTCTAGTTGTTGGCACGAGAGTGGATGAAGCACAATGCATACTTAGTTGTATTACGCCCATCTGATTTTTTTTTTAAATTAATACATAGGGGTATAAAAAACAATTATCTATAACGATAGCAACGTACTTTCAGAAATTTTCGAAACAGATTGATTTTTTTCTAAAAGCAACAAATTCGAGGTTCTTTGATTTTATTGTTGAAAATATGTCCACTATTTTTTTTTGAAAATTCTTCCCAGCAATCAAATATATATTTTATCATATGTTTTCTGAAACTGTTAATATTTTGAATCACAATACAACATTCGTATGTTAAGCATCGCGGGGCATAATAACAAACGGGGCATAGTGAGTAAGTCTAGTATATTTATGTTATACAGTTTGTCGGCATAATGATAGATTTCATATTAGTTTTCGATAAATTTTGCATAACATGTCGGAAAAAGACTAATGTGGGGGGCATAATGACTAAGTCTTTACGGGGCATAATCATTTTTCGATTTTCATATTCTAGTAGGCTGAACGAAGAGCGGATTCAGAAGACATTATTTTAAATTAGAAGAAAACTCTTTGTCAAGGAAAATGACTCCAACAATTGCTGTGTTTAGCATTTCGCAAACTGTGGTTTTTCGGACGTTGGTTGGAAAAAACAATATTTTTTCGAGTTCTATGAATACAAAATAAATTTTGGAATGTCAACCTATTTATTCTAAAACTTCCGAATTCATGAATTGCTTTAAAGGTAAAATATCAGATGTTTTCAGTTTGGATTTTTCGAATTCGAGTCTCGAGGTGTTCCTGATTTTAGAATGTATAATTTTATTGTAAAAACAATACCATATAATATGTTTAGATAAAAAGTGATGTTATTTCATGTATTAAATATATTACCTTATTTAATAAAAATCTAAAGAAAAATAGTTGGTTATTATGTCCCGGGTTTCTCTACTTAACAAGAATCTTAAAATCCAAATATATTTTTTTTAAAAATAAAGCAGTTCATATTGATTAGATAAAGGTTACACACTATAAAAATATATATGTATAACTTAATGACAAATAATTGTTTTAAGTAAACTGTAAAAGTTCTGGTTAATTATCACTTTCTGGGCAGTTACTATATAATGAAAAAGTGACCTATTTAAAATGTAAAAGATAAATTTTACCAATTTTATTATAATCATCGTATGTACATATGTATGTAATTAAACTATATAAAAACTATGCTCACAATTTGTTTTATATTATATTATATTAACGCCGGCAGTTATAGTTTCTATTACTTACCAACAAATATTTTAATTATTTCCCCTTTAATTAAATTATAAATTATAAATACTTTTAAATTTTTTTTCGGCCATAACAAACTAATTCTGGTTATATGCTAATTCTGGGCCCAAACTGGCTAAAAGACAACAGTAAAGATTATAAAGATCCAATGAAGTAACCAAAATTTTGAATATTTTCACAAAAATTTGTTATGATGTACAATACGAAAGTTTTTTAAGATGACAAACATTTTGTTACCTTACAAATATTTTGTATATTTGAAAATAAAAAAAAAAAACTTTTTCAAACAACAAAATGAGTTTTGCGAAAGATGGTATAAGTAAAGCTGGTTGTTTATGCTACGAATCCTTTTGTAATAGCTACAAAATTCTTTGTTAACAATTAATTTTGTTTCGAAGATTGCGAAAAACTTTGATTTCAGATAAGATTTTCTCATGTTCGTTCGTCTCTCCGTCTGTCCGTTCTCTTGATAAGTCGAGAAAGCATTTACTTAGAAAGTTGCAATTTTGCACACGGTTTTTTCAAAAAAATTTTAGATTCAAGTTCCATATACAAAAATTTCTTTTTCACTATATATTTGCATACTGCCTGAGATAGTTTTTTACACGGAGTTTTCATAAAAATAGTAAATTCAATTTCAATAAAATAAGTAAAAAACGAGTTTTCAAACAAAACTGAGGCCAAGCCGCATGAAAAAGTAGAAAATAAACTTTTCTTCACACACAGAGGAGAACTCAGATTTTTTGATTGGGACTTTCTCTTGAATATTCTTTCTCGTCATGAATCAAATCACTTATTACCTCTGACTGATCATACTGAAATATATCGGTGATTGTCAGCGAATAATATCTGAGTCCACCTCTGTGTGTGAAGAAAAGTTTATTTTCTACTTTTTCACGCGGCTTGGCCTCAGTTTTGTTTGAAAACTCGTTTTTTACTTATTTTATTTTCTGCCTTTTTCACGTTAACTAAATTGTTATTACGTGTTGCATGGAGATATTTTAAAACAATTTTTAAGTCATGTTTGGTGCCGATCCGAAAACAAAAATTTTTCGAGTATCAAATCGTTGAAGTACTGCAACGGTTTTCTGAAATTCAAATTATGTTTTAAACAGCGCTTTTTAGCTATATTCCAACTTGATCCCATATAACATGAATTTCCCGATTTTCCATGTTTTCCACAGACTTTTCCTATTACTATGATTTATTTTAAAAATTTACTTGAATTTTCCTCGATTTTTCATGCAAGTTTTCATGATTGTTGAAGAGAAAGTATTGATGCCTGTAGGACGGAAAAAATGATTCCGCATAGCTTATAAAACTTTTTTGTCGGATAATTTTCCAGAAAAGTCGGAAAATTCCGGAAATTTTCGGAAAATTTTCCAGAAAAATTGGAAAATTCTGCATTTTTCCTGAAACAGATTTATCACTAACCATATCGATGAAAATGTATCCGATGATTTTCCCGCTTTTCCGGGTTTTCCACGGAGTTTTCCACAAAAGCTACTTTATGCAACTCATTTCGCTCTACAACTTTGTTTTAGGTTGCAAAACGCTCAAACGCTTCCTTGGTCTGAAAAACACCCGAAAAACGTTTTACATGAATTTTCCTCGATTTTTTCTGCAAGTTTTCACCATTGTCGGAGAGAACGTAACGATGCCAGTTGATAGGGAACTTGATCCTGCATAATTTAGAAAACTTTTTTACCGGAAAATTTTCCGCAAAAGTCGGAAAATTCCGGAAATTTTGTTCGGAAAATTGGAAAACTCTGCATTTTTTCTGAAACGGATTTATCACTAATCAAATTTGTACCAAATTCTCAAATGATTTCCCGATTTTCCGGTTAAAATTTTGATAGATTCAATTGTCATGCGACATGAACTTGTGTGCCAAATTTCAGCTCGCTGTGATGACGAAAAATGGGTCTACGAGAGTGTCGAAAATAGTAAAAAAGAAATATACAGACAGACAAATTCGTGTACGAGTTAAAGAGGATGGCCTTAAAAATGGACTAAATCGAGGTTGCTCTTCCTGGCATTGTCATACAAAAACAATTTTATGCGAATTTGATTTAGCGCGATTAAAAAAAAGAGTTTATACTCTTTATAACGCAATTTAATTCGATTTAACGCGGTCCAGGAAATTTAAATTTTGAAATATTGCCTGTAGACTCTATATGGGTCTCGAAAGAGTAAAACTCAATCGCATTTCAGGGCCACACTTTTAGCAATCCCGCACTATAAAATTAGTATTTAGTGTAAATCTTTTAAAGGCAGTAGATAGACTAGATGAATGCCCGTATGTAATTAAGTATGGTCACCCATCTGGATAAGTTTGAATTTTGAAGTGGGCCTTCGCATATACTTCTAGAACGGTTCGTCGGACAGTAAAAATGATTAAAACCAATTTTATAGGATTTCATAATCAGAAGAAATTTTCAGTACAATAAAAACATCTAAGATTGATCATTTTTAGAGTATACGTAACAGACCTACGGATTTAGTTCATTTTAGAACTTTTATTATTTATTATTTTTATGAAAACGCTGTGTACAAAATTTCAGCCGTCTACGTCGACGCATTCTCAGGCATTTTTGAATGATATCTGAAATATTGCGTTTTAAATAACGAACTCTCGTAACACTACAAAAAAAAAACGAATTTTTTGTATGGCAGTCGTACGAAGGAGTTGCCCGATTTGTCCCATTTTCGAACTTAGGTTTATTTTTTTTAAAAAGGCCATGTGCAAAATTTAAGCTCTGGGTGGGTCTCCAATCCATTTTGCTCTACCATCATTATTTCTTCGCGTTAAAAACGGAATGACAAACTTAGTATATCCTATGATTTCATCTGAGGTACAAGAACATGTTTGTGCGGGGAGCGATTCGTCTCAAGCGCTTTAACCTGTCATTATACGTTTTAATAACTCATTCTACCGATTGGAATATATATACGTACGCAACCAATAATTTTATATGAACACATTAGTATCCCGAACGATGGGGTGGCGGCTGTCTGACATAATCAAACACTTGGACTTAAAGTCGACTATCTGGCTAGTGGAGAAGATGGCAATTTTGTAGAGCAATATTTCGGTTTAAATGAATTTACCGTAAGAATAATAAAGAAAAATAAAGAAATGATAAGAAAATCTGTTATTGCTGAGACAAAATTTGGTGTTCATAAAATATCATACATAACAAATATTCTAAAACAGAAAATGGAAAATATGGGTGGAGGATATGTCACAAAAACGAATACCTACTAGTTGACGGAAGTTAGGATTTTATAAGCAGATGCAAAATGAAACCGCAAAAATCAGGCCAAAAAGGTAAAAAATATAAATTTCTTGCAAGTAAAGGAATGACAGATTTTCTGCAATGACACGTGCTATATAATATGTATAATGATAAAGGGTGAAATTGGATCTGCAAATGAGCTGGCAGCTAAAGAGTTTACTGCAAAACTGGATAAAATAATTGGAAATGGTTGCTAGACTCGAGATCAGGTGTGGAATGCGGATGAAACAAGCCTTTCCTGGTAACGTATGACAAGTAGAACGTACATAGCCGAATCCCAGAAAACTGTCAGGGGGTTTAAGGCAGTCAACGCGTAACATTTTTATTTTGCTCCAATGCTTCAGGAGATCGGATGTTCAATGTAAATCGAGCTCAGAAACTATATACCGCACACGGTAAATGAAAGCAGTATATTTAGACACCTTACCAGTTCATTGGACAGCTAATGAGAAAGGCAGGTTGACCACTGAAACTTTTAATGAATGGTTTCACAAATATTTTATCCCAGACATTATATTAGCGATAATGGTTTGTAATTTCTGTTGATTGTAGCCAACGTACCAGAGCTCCTATTCTGCATTCTCACCCGCTTATGACTGTATGAGAGCAGTCACTCAGTTCGATCTCACTCACCAACAATTTCTAGAAATCAAATGGAATGAGATGTACATGCATTGTTAAATAAAATAATCCACCACATTGGTGGTGAATATTTTTGATGTGACTTTATATATATTTGCTATAGAGCATAAGCTACTATCCATACAGGAAAATAGTCTTCTGGTAATTTACAGTTTGGCTCCTTACCTTCCCAAAGGCTACACTTGTTATATACATTACTTAATAAAATAGTTTTGATTTCAAAGCAACCTTACCATTTTACGTTCACTAACTCTCCGCTCAGTAATAATTGCATGTGTGTATGGGCAGTTGGAGTCCGAATCTGTAGGCAGCTCCATTCGATATCATCAGCCCACGGCATCCCATGACGGCACAGCGATATATACTATACAATGATTACTCAGATGAAAGTTTTTGTTTGAGGAATCGTAGTCATTTGGTTCAGATAAGTTTTTTTTATATAATTTTCTTAGGAAAAATATAGAAATTTAATTTCGATTCGGAAGATAAGCAAGCTTACGATTATCAGAACACCATTTTTCTGTATGATAGTAGTTTAGGGCGGAGGAGCTATTCAAATCAAACACAAATGGCCGTGTCGAGTAGCGTATACCCAGTAGTTATATCTCACTCACTTTCCCACATAAATTTCACCTTCCAGAATAAAGAAACAAGTCTCATCGCGTAAGTGAGTGAGTGAGTTGAGTGAGTGAGAATGCAGAATGGGCCTTGGTCATCTACATGTAGAGCACCCAAATGTCTAATTGTGTTTTCTTCCGCTAAAGACCACTTCGTTTATACACCTGTTGGATCAAGGAATTATTGCAACCTTTAAGAGCTATTATGTAAGACAAACATTCCGGTAAATTTTAGATAAATTCGTGACTGATAAAAATTTAAAAGTCATTCTATAAATGACTACATCAAACATGCTGGATTAGCATCATCCGAATTGAGACCATCATTTTTGAACACTAGTGAAAAAGTTCCTACCCTTACCCCAGATTTAATCAAAGAAGGACTCCAACTGTCTAAATTGAGCATTTTCGGCAATATTTTCACAAGCATGATCTTAGAGGAACGACCTGGGAAAATTCAACGTGATGTTAATTTATTAATGGGTAATTATCGTGAATTATATAATGACCTTATATTGATTTCGCATTTAGTTAAGCTTAAATCACTTTTTCCGCTCTACCCGATGGCGCTATCAGAAATAATAATCAAAACCGTAACAGAACGATCGATAATAGAATTTGTGACTAGAACCACTAAAACAACTCAACACTTGAGCATGCAACTGAAGTGGAAAATATTTCAAACGATGAATGTGGTATTCAAGTCTGTCATAAACGAATGCGTATATCATCAGGAAGTGACATCAATAAAAAAAATTTATAAAATGTTTTACTGGTCACTAAATTATGAATTTTTTTATTTCTAAAACTACGAATTATTACTGTTTTTTAAAGCAAATGATTTATTTTTGATAAAACGTATGGGCGCTATTCACAATCGACAAAATCGACTTTAGTGAAATTAAACTTTGTAAACCAAGTAAAAGACCACTGTTTCTTCTTCCCAATTTTGTTTTTAATTCAGAAGAGCTCGATATTCTGGAATCATGTACAGAGTCTCGCCAACGACTAACAAAATGTCTTGTAATTTGAATCACAAACAATCTAAAAACTAAATTAATGACAATTCATTTTTTTAAATGAAATGTTATTTTACCTGGATATTTATAGAGTAAAATTATTTCCTATTAATGTAACGTGCAAGTCCTGTCCCTGTTTTTTTAAAGGACATTTCATCCGGACATGTGTACAATCGATTACACCAATAACTTTTTGGAAGGAAGCCACGGAATAAAAATTAGTTTTGGCTTCTGGTATTTCCTTAACGCTTTCATAAAATTTTATGAATTGTGTAAAAGTAGTGCCACTGACTTACGCATTAAGTATCCTACTAAATATAGTCTAATGCCTTAGACACACAGCACTCTTAATGAAGAAATAACTAACGACTCATTAGTCTATAATGATTCATTATAAACTGCGGACACACAGCCATTTCCTTAATTAAGTTGTGCTGTCAAACTGGTTTTGATGAACTTATCACATTAAAGAAGCAATATGGATCGAATTAACGCGATAAACTTTGTTTTCATTTATTTTATTTTTAATTTAACAATTTCCAAATGAGAAACACATTTTATTTAAAAAAAATATTAGTAATATAAATTGTGATTTGCATTTTTTCTTCTTATTTTTCAAATCGGCAGATGCGCAGCGGAGTTCCAGATTTACATTATATGCCAAATCTAGCACATTTTTCCTCATTATAGCTATAATGAAGGAGGAAAACACTTCATTAGTGTACTTCATTATCATCTGATTTTCGAGCTATAATGACATATACTATTTGACACACGGCATTTTAATGAATAGTTAGTACAAATGATTCATTAGTTCGTGCTGTGTGTCTAGGGTATAAGTTATTTCATGAAGAGGTTCTATCACACATTTTGGAACTAGACTATTCTTAAAAATGGCAAAAGCCTGTTTTAAAGACAACTTTAACCGCTAGATCAACTATAAGAGCTTTATGAATAACATATGATAAACTTTAAGGTAAAGTCCACTTAAAGTTGATTTTACGAAAACAATCAGTCCTACATAACGTTTTTATTGTACTTCCAAGTTCTTCAGAGTATTTACTTGCACACACTCAGAGAAAATTCACAGCTAGATAACATAGTTAATAGTACAATTTGACGAAATTTGCAGTAAATAGTATGTAATATCAACCCAAAAACGAATGAAACTAAGAAGGAAAACTGTAAATGCTACTTTGATTTTACTTTCATTGTAAATTTAATTATGCCATTGTACTACTTACCATGTCAGAAATTGTTCAGTCTACTAGGTTCATGGTTGTTAACATTATACTTTGACATGATCAGTTTAAACATGGTATATTAAGATTAACTCTGACCCAGTTGAATCAAATTGTTTCATAGTAAAATATATCGTTAGGCACAGAAATGTGATAATTCGTTCTGAACTGTGCACAGATTATTTGCGTTGCAGTTTAAAGTAGTCTTTTCCGTGCAAAGGTATATCGATTCATTTTGATATATATATGTGTGAAGAAAGTATACCAATATTCCTTGATGAAAATGGTTATATTACAGGTATAAAGATTTCAGAAGACCTGAATATTCCAGAATTTTCTGAAACCCAATAAGCTTAAACTCTTGAAGGAAGGTAGGGACATATAACAGTTATATAAATTAGATTAGAATAATGCGAAAATTTGAAAATAATATATATATCTGCATTCTTAAGCGAGTGGGATCTGAAAATTGTATCTGCTGTATTTAAAAGTGAGTAATAATTTAATTCACACGGAATATATAAGCATTCTTTTGATTTTTAAAAAATACAGAACAAATATAACATGTCTTGAATTCATGAGCGACAGCGACATTGATGCCATTATACCCATTCAATTCTGCCCAGAAATGTGTTTCTTTAAGAAAAAGTTGAAGGAATGGCGTGTCTTAATGGTATCATCGCTTTTTATTTAACCATGTAAATTAAAAAAATAACAGTGACACATTAAGCTTAAATTCGAGTTTTCAAAGCAGTGTAAATAACTGGTTTGCATGAAGAAAAATTACATCCTCTTCATCATCCGTAACTTCATCAAGCTCATTTCTAGCAAGAATACAATAAAAAGTATTTTGCAATAAATAAATATGTACATATGATTAATAGAATTTAAATACTTTGCTGCAAGAAACATACAAAGGAAGAGCTCTAAAAGAGATTTATGATAAACATAACACTTTATTAGAAAATCATCAAAAAATTTTAGTGGAGATTATTACGGAAGAGCTACTTTCAAAAGATTGTTCAGTTAGACTTAAGGATTGGAGCAAATGCAAGAATTTTTTCCTAATAAGCGTCAAAATATACTTACGTTTCCAATCATTTTTCATACGAGATATTAATCTAGGTTACTTATTACACCCAGAGAGAAAAGAGAACAGAGCCGAAAGGAAAGCTTTACTGTAAATATTATAATAAGAAGAAGAAATAAAATAAATATTCGCTTGTCAAATTTCCGAGAGCTCAAATAATTCTGGTTCCTACATGGTTCCAATATGGGATGCAGAAATTGTTCTTCAAACCGCGGGAGAAATTACTGGTTTGTTTTCATGAAAATTATTTACCAACAGTTTTACAAACTTATATTGAATAATACTAGATTCTGATGTGGAAAATTGTGAAAAATGGTTAAAATATTATGTGAATGATGATTCTTGGAGCAAATTTCAAGAATACTGGAAGAAGACAAATTGACTAGAATAGACTGCTCTTTTGAAGGAATGGCACCAATATAAATTCTCTAATGGTCACACTTTGGTATAATATACAATTTAATCCAACGATATCAGTATAATAATTCAATTTGCAGATTGATATAGACTTCGAAGAACTATATAAAGGAAAAAGCCTTAAACTTCTGGAAAACTGGACGAATGTTTTACAGAATATTTACCCACATTTGGTCCAAACAATTAAAGACCTGGAAATAAAGTCTTTAGTGAATTCCGCTGATTTTTCTACTGCTCAAGGTAATAAATTATTTTTAATTGCTGTATAATAAATTCTTTAAAGGCTTATAAAAACAATTTGTTTAACAGACTATCAGGGATATGTTGTAGTTCTGACATTACATGGATTGTTCCCACGTTCAACCAGGATCCCCCGAAAAGAAAAAAACTGATAGCAAAAACAGTTTTGGAAACCTAGTATAAAAGATTCACAGGAGTCCTTTTTATTGCTCTTGAGCGATGATCTAACTGTGCACAGCATTAAGGGAAAAAAACAGAAAAGGTACTTGGAAGGATTAAGTGTTTTAAGTGTAATAGTACTTTTCAAAATGCCGACCAGATAGTAACACATCTTCACTACTTTCATAATGTTGCTGCATATGGATCCTTTACTTGTATTCAGGAAAATTGTCCTCAGTCCTTTTCGAGCATATATGCTTTCAAAAAGCATATACAAACTAAGCACTTGTTTTCAGAACAAAACTGTTTTACAAAAACTTCCAACAGCAATAATTTTAAGTTGGATGATCCGAATTGCCACCAAGTCATTGATATTCCATTCGAAGATATTTTAAATTTGGAATGTTTAAAAAATAACATGCTGCTCCTTTTTGTCGCTAAATTACATAGCAAGAATAGCCGCGACAGGAAACAAGTTCAAGAAATTTTATCAGATGTAACGAAATATCTTACAAAGCTTTTAGCTGAGGTTATACACGTTCATTATCATTCATGCGGTAATGCTAGTACACTCACTGAAATTTCTCGAATTTTACATGAATCTTTTGAAAATTTTGAAACAGAATATAAACTGCTAAAACATTTGGAATCTCTTAATTTATACTCCGCTCCGAAAACTTACACTATAGATGACACTATTGCTGAAATACATAAAAAAGGTGAAATCTCGATTGAAAGTATCAAAGCAAAGGGTGTGCTGATGCCAATAGAATTCCAGATTTCAAGATATCTAGAGCAGCCATGTGTACTTACAGAAATTATGAATTATTCTGAGAAAATGGAAAATAAAACCAATAGATCACATTTGATTAATAGCAAACTTGGCAGAAAGAAATGAGAAAATTTCGGAAAAGATATTGTTCTTCCGATTTTTCTTATATTACGATGATTTCGAAATAGATAACCTTTTAGGCTCTCATGCTGGAACGCATTCCATTTCTGCTTTCTATTATACATTCCCAAATCTCTCTAATTATCATTTATCCAAGGTAGAAAACATTTTTGTAGCTTTGTTGTTCCACGCAAAATATAAAAAAATAGGATTAAATTATTGCATCCACCTGGAAGTTTTGATTAAGTTAGAATCAGAAGGATTGGTTATACAAACCAAAATGGGCCTACCCGTTTATATTCTTCTCTTGCTCTTATATTAGGCGATAACTTGGTCTTAATTATATTATTAACTTTTCTGGTTCATTTTCAGCAAGTTACTTTCGTAGGTTTTGTAAGGTTCATAAAACGAAAACTGAAAATGATATACGTGAGACAAGGAACTTACTGACAAATCAAAAAACTGTGAAGCAGACATATGTATTAATAAATGACTTTAGTTCAACTGGTATAAGAGCGTTATAAAAATTTAACGATATTAAATTGTACTTTCACGTGACGGAAAATTTCTGTGCAGATATAATGCACGACTTATTCGAACGCGTGAGCAGATACATATGCCTGTGCGGGTAATGATGTGTCTTGTATAACATTTCTCTTTGATAGTGGAAGATTTGATCAACAACTCAGATAAAATATGGCGATTTTATTTAAAATTGCTCGAGATGATAGATTTGCTTCTAATGAAGGATCTCAAGACAAGGATTTAAAACGGTTAAAAATACATAATCAAATGTACGTAGTACTATTTAGTGACACGTTAAAACCAAAACATCACTTTCTATTGCATTACTGTACTATAATTGAGCAATCTGGTCCCATGAAACAGTTTTGGTGTTTCCACTACAAGTCAAAACATAGAGAATTAAAATCATATTGTGAGAATATAAACTCTAGGGTAAATGTGTGCCTATCTGTTGCAATTAAAATTCTATTAAAAAGTGCATATATGTGTTTACGTTCTATGGATACTGAAGAGGACACTATTGTCTTGAGCAAAGACAAAAATATTGAAATTTTAGAGTCCACACAATACTTTCCAAGTATCGTTCCGTACCTAGATAGTTGTAATATTATTGCAACTGCAATTTCTTACAGGGGTCAAAGTTATAGCGAAGGATTTGTCATTCCTGTATTTGATCCAAGTTTGAAATTATTTAAACTGGTAAAGTTTTTTAAAGTACATAACACTTATTTAGTTCTCAAAGAGATAGAGATTAAGAAAATTGATTCGCATTTTCAATCATAACTGGTAGGTAATTTGAAAAGTGCAACATATGAAGTAATTAACATTAAGGCCGCGAAATTTCCACCCGTTAACTTACATAAAAATAATTTACTTTCGACTTAAGTATTATTAAGTTTGTTTAATTATAACTCATAGCCCTTAAAATCTATGTTCAGAAATCGGACAAATTTTCATTTTTCATTTAAACAAATATGTATCTATGCAATAATGTAATAATACAGGGTACTTTTATACAATAGGATAAAACCTTATAGGTCATAGGAGAGATCGGATCAAATATAAACTTATACGAGAAGGGGGTCGAAATACCCCACTCCTAGATAATACAGAGGATTGAAATTCGTTCGCCAATTTTAATGAATCACTCTGTATATTCAAAACAATGGTAATAAGCAATCTAATAAAATCATAGGATTGAGCTAGTATGCGTTCAAAAGAGCGGTAAAAAGTATATTGGGCGATATATATGTAGTATAAAGAACAGGTCTGTGCGATGGTAATAAGCAATCTGATTAATAACGTGATTTTGCAATTAGGGTTAAATTAAAAAAATATGCCAAAAATTTCAAAACTTCGAAATCAAACGGCAAAGAGTTTTATTAAAAGTTTTTTTATTAGCATAGCCCTAACTTGTATAGTTTTGAATATACACAGCGCTTCTTAAAAAAATTAGTGAAAAAACAGTATCTCCTCCTAGCAGATATGCGTGGTAGGGCTTTTTTCTCAGTTTCTCCTTTTAACAAGATTGAACCTAGTGAATCGAAGTACTTACTCTGTTATATGTTAGATTTAAGAAAAACTAGATTTCAAATAAATGCATTATATTTAAAAGTTCATATCAATAAAATATGTCAATTATAAAAACATTTTTTTATTTTATTATATATATATACTTAGTTCATATAGAACTAGGTAATTTGAGCATGAACATGTTTACTTTTACCATGGAATGCATAATACTTACATGGTAAAAGGAAACATAACCATGTTCAAATTAACAATGCCTACAATGTTGCGTAGTCAATTTGAATCGGATTATCCATGGTTGAATTTACCATTATCTATTTGAAACAACAATATGATCATAGCTTATTCCATGACGTTATTGTTGAATCGACCATGGAAACTATGGTGTTATTGAATATGAAATTGTAGTAAGGGTAACATTAACTTTTCGCTGGTTAATCAACGGGTGAAATAGTTAATTTTATACATAAAATTGTTGATTTTCTCTGAGTGCAGAGTAGTGAACCTACAAAATTACATACGGGTATTCATCTAGCGTATCGTAAGAATTGGTCTTAGATCAATTTTAGGTTTTTCCTTGTTGTATTATATTCATGAATAGTTCAGAGCAATAAATATTTTTTTCCAAAATTATGTAGAAGGCCACATTTTTTCCACCTTTCGTTTTCAGCTACTATTTGAAAGAGTAGTGATCTGTTCATAAATTTTCCCAACTTTTTATTGCTCTAATTTTTTCCCAAATAGACTATAGTACAAAAAGGGTCAGAGGTAGATCCCGATACGGTTTTATTTTGAAGCCATTGACTTTGAAATTAACAATGAAAATTAATTATACCGAACGAAAACTTCATGGATTTTAAATATTGTAAATATTGTAGACTGAGAGCTGGCGACCAAATACTTACGTCATTTCTTAAACAAAATTTTCCATCTTATCATACCCTCTAAACGTCGTTACTAACTTATTCGGAAGTCTGCCTGGCTTCCAGTGGTGGAGGGTGCTGCCAGATGGCCTCGAAGGCCTTAAAAATACGGGTTAACTGACGTGATTTCATAAAAGCTGATTTTTGGTGTGGCAATGGAGATTTATATTTCATGATCAATGGTAAAAATGGCAGACATATTGGATGGTGGGAAAGTGGTGGCAGACGGCAACAAAGCCGCGTAAAAATGAGTATAACTCACGTGATTCCACGATATCTCGAAAACGCTTCCACATAGGGCGAAGAAATCTTGCATAGGGACGTTTTTAGAAAAAAAGTAAATTTAGTTTCGAAAATGGGACCAATCGAAAATTTCGATTTTGACGATATATTAGGGCACTGTCTAAGAACACGTACATGTAGAGAGCTGAAATACCTTGTACCAAGGTATTTTCATAGCAATAGTAAATATTAGTTCAAAAATAGACTAAATCGGGTAGCTCCCTCTTGGTGCTGCTATACAAACATTTCGTTTTTTACTATATATTAAGGCACAGTCTAAGATCGCGTTAAATCAGCTGAAATTTGGTACATGGTATTCTCATAGCAATAGCAAATACATGTTCAAAAATAGACGAAATGTTTGAATACTGCCTGAAAGCGCGTCGACGTACAGCGCTGAAATCTTGCACACGACGTTTCCATAAAAATTGCAAATAAAAGTTCAAAAATAGACCACCAAATCGGCAACCCTTTCTTGCTTTCATACGGCAACACCAAGGAGGGGTTGCCCGATGTATTTAATTTTTAAATGTTTTTATTTTTTTACTACTTTTTGTGAGAACGCCGTGTGCAAATTTTCCGCGCTGTACTCGACGCGTTCTCAGACAGTGTTCAGATATATATTTTTTTTTTTTTTTTTTTTTTTTTTTTATATATTATTAAGCCAAGCTCAGGGGATACCCTATGATGCAAAGCACAGCATGGCAGGAAGGAGATAGGGAAAGGATTAGGGGATATGAGGAAAGTGGCGGAGGTGCCGATGTATGTCGCCCTTAAACTTCCGCAGATTGTATGCCGGAGGAAAAACAGAAGATGGTAAGCTGTTCCACATTCGCACTGTTCGGGATAAAAAAGCATCTCTGAATTTTACTGTACGGCCGAAAGTAATTTGAAGGGTTAAAGGATGTGCGCGGTTTGCAGCGCGAGTATTGCGTGCAGGAATCATTCTACAAGGGATTAGACTAGATATTTCATCAGAACATTGACCATGCATATAGCGATAAAGGAGCGAAAGGCATCCAACATTGCGGCGGTGCTCGAGTGAGTCGATATGACAAGTTATTGCCAAATCGCCAATGAGCTTGAAGGCTCTCTTTTGGACAATATCCAATGAAGCTAAGGCTGTGCGACCAGCCCCGGCCCATATATGGGAGTTGTATTCCATTCTAGGTCTAATGTAGGACTTGTAGAGGAGCGCTAGATTTGACGGGCTGAAATATTTCTTACACCTTTTCAGAAATCCAAGACATTTCGATGCTTCTTTGGCAACAGAGAAGATGTGATCTGTCCAGTTTAACTTACTGGAAATATTAATGCCAAGAATGCTTAGTGACGGTGAATCAGAAATGAATGCTCCATCAAAAGAAACGGGTGTGGTTAAGTTATGATCTTGTTTTAATGAGATAAGACAGCTTTGGGACTTTGATGCATTGAATTCGACGCGATTCGCTTTGCCCCAAGCGAGGATATTGGCAAGATCGTTATTCAATGATCTAGTCATGCAATCTCGTTTAACACATGCAGCATTCCCCCTGGATTCTGCAAGAGTGTCAAAGGAGTAAGCGAAATCAAGAGTACTGTCATCTGCGAAACTATGGATGGGATTGAAAGTAAGGGAAAGCAGATCATTAATGAAAATTAAAAAGAGAGTTGGAGAGATAACAGAGCCTTGAGGTACACCGGCATTTATGGGATGCGGTTCAGACGTAACGCCATCTAATACAACACGTATTTCGCGACTAGATAGGAAACTTTCAATCCATAATACAAGAGGAGGGGAGAGACCAAGTGCTTTGAGTTTGGCTAAAAGGGCTGGATGCCAGACTCTATCAAAGGCTTTTGAAATATCTAGGGCAACGATTTTAGACTCACCAAAATTGTGAAGACTACGATTCCAACGTTCCGTAAGAAAGGTCAGCAAGTCTCCAGATGAGCGTCCAGCTCGGAAGCCATATTGGCGATCGTTGATGAGATGATTAGTTTCTAGATACTTCATTAATTTTGAGTTAATGATAGATTCAAAAACCTTTGAAAGAATCGAAGTGATGGCAATTGGTCGATAATTTGAGGGATCGCTACCCTCTCCTTTCTTAGGAATAGGCTGAACGTGAGCTAGCTTCCAAGCAGTTGGAAATTTTCCTGTCGAATAAGACAAGTAGAAGAGTTTGCGCAGAGGTTTAGCCAAGGATGAGGCGCAGCTTTTAATTAACAGGGGCGAAAAACCATCAGGACCTGCGGCTTTGGAGACGTTGATCCCCTTAAGGACCCTGACCACATCCCTCGTACGAAGGTGTATTGGCTCTTGTACACATTCACACGGGCGATGCAAAACAGGTGTTTGTGAAGTTGGTGGAAGACGAGAATTTGAAGCGAATCTAGCAGCTAAAATATTAGCTTTATCCAGGGAGTCAACAATCACTTCACCATTATTAAGTAGTGAAGGTATAGAGGAACTGGTGAAATTGTTCCTGATGGTTTTGACCAGGGACCAGAAACCTTTGCTACCTTTGCGGCTTGTCAAGATTCTTTGTCTAATATTCTGGTCAAAAAGAAATTTTTCTCTCTGGATAATGGACTTGCAGGTGTTCCGTGCAGTCTTGTAGACTTGTTTCATTTCCGGACATGGATGCAATTGATAGGCGCGAAAAGCAGACTCTTTCGCTTTTATAGCTTGGTTGCACTTATCGTTAAACCAGGAGCGATCATGCTGTTGTTGAGACCTGCTGTAAGAATACGGAATGTATTCACGCATGCCAAGATTTAGTATGTTACTAAATTGTAATGTGCATTCATCAACATCCCTCGAAGCAAAACAGACCGACCAATCAATTTCTTTAAGATACTTATTGAGACTTTCCCAATCAGCATTCTTATAGTGCCAAAGAAGCCTACTTGTAGGTGGAGCAGTTGGTCGGCACAGGTTTGAGGTGGTAAATTGAGCCGTGATTAAACAATGGTCTGAATTTCCAAGAGGGGAACCGACTGAAATGGAATATTTGTCAGGATGAGATGTTAGAAACAAGTCGAGTAAATTAGCTTTATCTCCAGCTGCATCAGGAATTCGCGTTGGTGCATCCACTAGCTGTTGCAAATTAAATGATTCACAGAAGAGTTCAACGAAACGGCCCGCAGGACTTGTGGTAGAAGAATGTCTGAGCCACGGTATATTATGAACATTAAAATCGCCTGCCAGGACGATTTCGGAAGAGGGGGAAACAGAAAGCAAATGATCAATATTGTTGGAGATATTGTCAAATACGAATACCGTGTCGTCATCAGACATATTTGGGCTGCGATAAAGGAAACAGAAGTATATGATGTGCTTGTGAAGTTTGAACCTAATCCAGATATAATTAAACTCTGGATTAGCAGAAGGAAAATCTTGAAGAATAGTAAAGGCCACATCATTCCGAATATATACTGCGATCCCTCTATGCTGAGAAAAAAGAGGCACGAAGCTGTAACCAGGGACGTGATACTGATTAATATCAGCATCAGAAACGACCTTGGTTTCACTTAGCGCAAAAATTGCCGGATTTTTTGAGTTAAGGTGGCAGTACACCGAAAACCGATTTGCTCTTAATCCGCGAATGTTGCAGAAATCTAAAATAAAATTCTGCATGCTGAAGGCAAAAACAAAAAAGCAAAAAAGAAAAAAAGCGACACACAACAACACAAATATTTGGGCGCCACCAGCAGCAGTCAACGACACAGCGAGGTAAAAAAAAACAACAATAGTGTTATGCCTATTGCTGCTTTCAATACCTCAGACCGTGCAGTTCAATGACCACAGCTGAGTGCACCCGGATTGCTGATCAGTGACAAGTGCTAATGCATTTGCACTGATCACAGATGAAGCGAAGGAAAGGAAACGTTACCGTGCTGCTGGCTTATAGAATGTTGATAGGGCATGCATAGAAGAGCCCTTCACTTGGCGGATAAAATTTAATTTTGATAATTTATTTATTGAACGATCGCGTCGAATTTTAAAAAATTATAGTTAACGATTTATATGGAAATTGTTTAACACAACACTACAACTTGTTTTAAATTAATTCATTAGCTATGTTTAGATTAATCGATTAGATCAACAACACGAGGCAACATCCGATCGGATTGACTCCACGCACTCGACTCAATATATAGTGAAAAAAATAATAGTGAAAAACCAAAGTTTTGTATGGCAGCACCAAGGAGGGGTTTCCCAATTTTGTCTATTTTTGAACAGTTATTTGCTATTGCTATGAAAATACCACGTACCAAATTTTAGCTCTCTGCGTTGACGCGTTCTTAGGCAGTATATAGTAAAAAACCAAATTTTTGTATAGCGACTCTACAAAGCAGTTGTGCGATTGATCCCATTTTCGAAACTAAATTTACTTTTTTCCAAAAACGTCCCTATGCAAGATTTCTGCACCCTATGTGGAAGCGTTCTCGAGATATCGTGGTATCACCTGAGTTATACACATTTTTCCGCAGCTTTTTAAGATACAGAGTGTTTCGTGAAAAACTATTTTTTTTCTTAATCACCCTGTAACTTCTAAACGGTTGATATGCCCCCCCCCCCCGCCTAGTTGCGTACTATCCCTCTTGCTCTATTGGGAAACACCCTATATATAACCTGTTTATAATAAGATTCTAAGAAATAGAGTGGTAATTAGCAGTGTCTATACTATTTGGAACATCATGCATATCTCATCTTAGCCTAAAATATTAAGCGACAATTTTTTTTTTCGTAAATGACATGAAATTAGTGTTTTTGGTCACTTGTTGGGAGTCAGGAAAGAAACCTACAATGAAAATTCTCGATCGCCCCATTTTTATTTTGTAAATTTTCTTCGAGATATACTTAAATATGGAAAAATCTGAAGTGATTAGAGAAATAAAAGTAGGTATAAGGCAACTTTTTAAATATATTTAAGTATAGATGATTCTTATATTTCAAATAAAATAAACTACTGCCGAATGTAATTGCCTAGTAATTGATTTTCTAATGTGAAGATAAACTCTACTCCCTCCTTATGATAAACCAACAGTAATTCCCCATCATAGCCGTATCCCATCTTCACTGGTATTCATGTATGCAATCTCGATCATGTCCTGATGAAAATGCTCATCCTTTTCTTCTGAAACTGGGCTTACTTTTTGAAGAAGAAGCCTAGATGAGAGTGGAAGAAGTTGATTCTCAGAGACATCCGATATTCAAGCCTTTTTTAACTTTCTAATAAAGTCTTGACTATTTCCTCGTAATTTTCACCACTATGGTTCCTTAAGAATCATTTTATTATTTCTTAGAATGATTCCTACGTGGCTAATTAATTCATTAACTTTCAGTTTATTTTCAAAATCTCTGTTCTTCAGCAATTTTTTCATTTGGGACCCAACAAAAATGTCTTTTTCAATTTGGCACCACTTGATTTTGTAAATTTCAGTCTGAGGTATTGAAATCCATTGCTCGATTTTCCTCATGAGCCCCAGTTTGATTTGTAAAGGAGGAAGAATTATAGAATTTTGATATACAAGCGGAACATTCTTTCAGGCCCACCTTTAACAATATTAGGATTAAGGATTAAGTCTGACAATCTTCAAGTCCCAACATATATGCCACAAATGTTGCTCATATTTCATCAATTTCAAAATTTCTGCTATGGTCTCATAGCCTTCTTTACTGTAAACGTTGTGTGTCACAAAAACAGAATGTTTCTTATCACCCTTGTGCAAAAGTACTGTTTTCAAGCTTATTTTTGAGGAATTTATAAAGGGCCGCCATTTCTCTGGCTTTTGTTTAATCTTACATTCATCATGCAAGTGCATTTACATATATCTATACAGAGACATATTGAAATACTTTTGGAATGTTAATACCTTCGTCCTTTCTTGCATTCTTCAAATCCACAAAACAAGCTGCACTAATTTTAATACATTTGTAGGTATATGTCTTTTCGCGCAGGTCAAAAGCTAATTAACATGTAACATCGATAGTATGGGATATGTGCGTATACGATTTTAATGACAAATTGGGAAAAACGTGAGTAGAATTGTACTCAAAACTTGAAATTTGAAGAGACCTACGAGTATATACTCATAGTCAATCCAGTTAAACAGTAGTCGGAGCTTCCAGATATTCTTACTGTAGGCTTGACATTCATATACAAATAAGAGGCTATGAATGCATATGCTTGCAGAGGTTATGAAGACATGGATGCGAAAATATAACTCACGCAGTTATTGATAATTTAGTTATTAAGAGGAAAGACACAAATTAAAAAATTACTTCAGAAATGGAATTTATTTATTCCAAATATGGTAAAATTTAACAATTTAATCCAAATTTCAAAATGGTATTCTAAAATTTCTAAAACTCTGAAGTGATCAGAATTTTACATTTTTGTATTACTTAACTCACAATAACAATTCTAAAAAAGTATATTAGGTAGGTGTATCTCATTTACAAGATCGGCGTACCCTAGTGTAATGAGCAATTGAGAACTTATTTGTAGGGTTGCCATACAAAAATTCTGATTGTGCGCGCTATACAGGGTGTGCCATCAAGATATATCAATAATAGATCAATAATATCGGTCAATGCTCCGATGAAAACTCTAGTCTGATCCCACACACATCCTTCCATCCTTCAAAATAGTTTCGGCTATATAGTCAAATTCCGTGATGTTTTCTTATCCCGAACTGCGCGAATGTGGAATAAACTACCATCTTCTGTTTTTCCTCGGGCTTACAATCTGCGAAGATTCAAGAGTGACATACATCAGCACCTCCGTCACTTTTCTCATGTCCCCTAATCGTGTCCCTATCTCTTCCTGCATGGCTTGCATCATAGGGTACCACTGAGCTTGGCTTAATAATAGAAACAAAAAACAAACAAGTTTTACCTACATATAAAATTTCTTCGAGATCACGTTATTTTCAACGTTATAGAAATTTTGAACCTTCTGAGACTTTTTTTGGATATATACTGCATAGGGTATCTATACACTATACAGATTTCCTGTATTCAAAAGATCTTTTCATCCTCGACTAATTATAAAATACATTTATAATTATTTAATAAACAAATACTCTTCGAGTCAAATATTTAAATCAAAGCTGTTGAAATTATTTAAAAAAAAAATCAAAATTGAGTAATAATCATTTAGTAAAAAAAACTTCATATGCTATTAACCCTTCAGATTTACAAGCTCCCAGCCGTTTAGCAAAAACTCTACACAGAGTGGCAAAACATGCGTTTAAATTAAGCAGACTTTCACATTTATACAATCTTCCCACCTTGTTACTACCCTCCCCCAACAAATACTACCCAATCCACACCAACAGAACCATTCCCCTAGCCAAGCATCGTAGCTATAGTAAGGTACAATAAGAAAATCAAAATTGTTCATTCACACGACATTAACCCCGAGGGCGCCGTCAGTATGAGTAAATTTGTTGGTGTAAATAGCGTAAGTAATCACACAAAAATTTGAGGTAAAGTAATAAAAGAGGGAAACCTTTCATAAGTAGATGGAAGGTTTCTTATTCATGAGCGCTCCCTGGTCACCCCCACATCGACCCGAATATATATGCGATGCGGGTGACCTTTTCATTCTAACTTGAATCGCCGCCTGTGAGAAATTTCCTAAACAAGAACAGCCGTCCAATCGTACTCTCATAGATAGGTGCTTATCTCATATTCTGCACACACATGGGAAATTCGGGAAACTCCGAATCACAGTTTATTCAGGATATAGCGAGCAGGCAGGCAGAGACCGGGGATTTGATGGAGGTGGGTGTTTTATGTAGGGGGCGAGAATCACTGTGTGCCGTTGCCGTGTACCATGTTGCGGTTGCCATCAATTGTGGTTCCCTCCTGAATTTTCTTGTTCTTCTAATAGCAGGCAGCTAACCAGGGCATGAACCATATTTTTTCGAAGGGAACATAAGACAACCAAAAATCTAAATGGCATGATTATGCAGGACCATCAGGGACACCTGCTTTTAATTGAATTCGACTTTGACACGTGCCACCATGTAGCCATGTGCATTTTACACCGAATATTTGCCAGGATGAAATGGAAACGAGGCGGGAAAAAGAGCCAACAGCTTGCTAGCAACTACGATAAATTTCGGTCACAGGATGGGACACACATTTCCCCATCCTGGCAGCCAATTACAATCAAAAATACTCCTTTAAGGTGCAGCTGTGCTTGAGTGCGGCTGCCAGTACCAGGCTTTCATCTGCCGTCATCGTCATCATTCACGGTGGTTCCCCTTTTCTTTTTCCTTTTTTTTTATTTCATCTGCTCAAGGACCTCATGCACTTTCATATTTAACCTCTCTCACAATCTGCCATGGTCACAGGTGTCTGAAACATTCAGCAGCAGCAGCTGGTTCCATTCATTCCATTTTCCGACAGTTTTGTGTGTGCTTGGGTGTGCACAGCTGTACATCGCAGCCAGCCTTTTGTGGATTTTCCCGGGTTTTTCTCACCCCAATGAACCCACCTCCAACACAAAGAAAAACAAACATTCTGCTGCCTGCAGTCGAGACTGTGACCCACAACATCGCCCCAACTACCGGATCGGGTAATCATGATAATGTTGCAATCACTTCGTCTTCACTCCACCCACACTCTCCTTTAAAATTTTAAGATATCTCAATATGGTGTTTAAGGGACGCCATTATTCAACTTCGGTGTGACTGAGATTTCGCTTTGGCGTTGGGTTAACAGTGGTACTCGACAACAATTTTACGAGTAGATTTCGGATGCTTTTGGTGGATTTCATATGGGTTGATTTCAATTGCACAATTTTTGCAAAACGGTTGGTTGGTGGAGTGGGATATAGTATAGCGAGACTGAGAGCATCCGTACGTCACTACTACTTGGTGTGCTAGAAAGGAATTTATCACCGTGTCAACTATAAGTCAAGAAACGGAGGGTTGCCATAAAAAATCTCACAAACGAACACTAAGAAATGCTCACATATTTCGGTACAGGAATAGCTTTTAATAATTTTTAGTAGTAAAACGCTGGGGCACATTTTTGTAAAAACCCCTACGGGTCGATGTCTCGCTCCAGCTATTGAAATAAGATTTTTTCTCAAAACAATTTTAACTGAGACTATATCGATCCCTTTGTTTTCAAAGTTTTAGTACAGCTGCAATCAACTTAACATCATTATATTGGGGAAGAAAAATCTTTTGATATGGTGGTTGCGTTCCGACAAAAATAACAAAATATCAAATGAGATAAAGGCTACATACATAAGTACATTCAAGCTAGACCATTGATTCATTTATCATCTGCTAACAAGGTTCTGTTTAATTTAAAAAGTTAGGAATACTGAACAAAGAACTTATTAACTTTACTATAAAATTTAGGGTGATTTAGATGAAGTAGAATTGGAACTGATGATTTAATGTAGGTATACAAAAGTACTACTAAACTTGACCTAAGATCACATTCTCATGTGTTATGCATGAACTGTACAGCAGCTTTAACTACCAAACCCTTTTAATCGAGCTAGTACGTTCTATTATTATTTTTTGTTTGATTTTGGTAATTTTTTCTAAAGCAAACAAAAACGAAATTTTTGGAAAAACTTTGGGAATTGAATTTTCCTTTACAGAACTATAAATTTTTTTGTCAGTTTGAAATTCCTTCTACCAGCTTTAAGGACATAATATTATGTCACGGTGGTTCTAACTTAGGTTTGTGTATAAAAAGGCTATAATCTCGATAAATGAGCAAAAGTTTAATCTTCTGATAGGTTGCCAGAATTGCTATTTTATTTTGTATATGTATTTTGGTTTGGACTTCTTAAATTCTGTATGAAAAACTGATGTTGATATCCAATATGTTTTAAATTCAGAAATTTTTAATTTGTTGAGCACTAACTCTGTTTCGAAGAAGGCAGAAAAATATTATTGGACATTGGAAATCTTCAACAATTATTGTAACATAATAAGATGTATAGAAAAATCTTTAATGCACTGTACGTCCAAACCGTTGGATTTGCCTCTATATAATAATTTTCGTTCATATCTTATCTTCTAATTTATCTAACCGTAACAAGCTAGTAGAGAAACTTCTGAGGATATAGTGAGTATTTCGGGAGTTCCATGCACTAAAATTATTTCTTTTACTTCCATCAATAATATAACAATCTCTCTTGGCATACCTCAGCAGCTTACCTAAAACTTATAACATAAAGATTAACAAGGTATGGTCTTCTAAAAAAATTATAGTAGTATATTTTTCCTAAGTGAATACGTGCTTTTGGCAAATCAATGGAATTTTCAGGTAGCCTCCTTTTTTGTATTTTGGTGAGAGTGATTGTAATTTTAACGATCGATTAACAGTTCAAAAGGACGTTAATCTATATATTCGTATTATGCCTGAAATCAATAGTTTATTATTTTTTAGAACTAATAAACTTTACGGCATTATACGTAACACACGAGATCCACAATTGAATGGGAAAGTCGTGCTGATTTTTTAGGCTTTATACGAAATAGAGTATACTATCCGCAAATACTGTGACTCAACAAATGCAGGTGAATATAGAAAGTAAATTGATCCACCTTTTTATATCCTAGATGAAATCTATAAGGTATACTAAGTTTGTCATTCCATTTGTAACCCAGAGAAATAATAATGATAGAGGAAACTGGATTGGACTTCTACGGATAATATTAAAAGACATTTTGATGTTTTTATGTTGGTCTGCCTGTTTGTCTCTCTGTCCGTTCGTCCGTCCTCACGATAACGCGTTTATTTAGAGCGCTGAAATTTTGCAAACGGGCATTTTAAAACAAAAGTAAATTTAAGTTCTAAAATGGGACAAATCGGGCGACTCCTTCATAGGGTTGTCATACAAAAATTTCGTTTTTCACTATATATTTGGAAATTGCAAATACAAGTTCAGCACTGGACTAAATCAGGGAACTCTTTCCTTTATGTTGCCATGGAAAATTTTGCTTTTTTCACTATTTACATCCACGGAATGAATTTTTTACTAATGCTAAATTATTGATTTATTAAACACAGCTATTTCTTTTTTTAAATATCAATTCAAACAAATAAAAAAGTTAGAATTGGTCTAAGATCAATTTTTATGATACCCTAGATGAATGCCCGTATGAAATTTCGTATGGTCAACTATTTGTGCAAGATTAATTTTTGAAGCGGTTTGCGCATATACAGGGTGTTTCCCACTAGGAGGTCACTAGAGCGGGAGGGGATAGTACTCACTTAGACGAACCAAAAATTGTATGGCAGGGGGGGGGGCATATCAACCGTTTAGGAGTTACAGGGTGATTAAGAAAAAAAGCCAGTATTTCACAAAACACCCTGTATCTTGTAAACTACAGGGTGAACGGTCACACTTAATCGATCATTGTTAAATGCAGAACTTCATGGCCTTTCCAACCACCGCCACACCCCTCAACACACATCAAGAATTATGGTTGTCTAAACTAAAAATTTCGGATTTTCTTACCTTTTTTTTTTAATTTAACCTCTATTATTTTTGCAAAAAGGTCATTAGTATAACTTTTTTTATAAAAACTGTAAGCTGCAAACTCTCCTGTTTAACATGATCTATTACACCCAATGTCCTATCTGAAGCCCTTTAAGAGTTATTAGCTCTAAACCTATTCTCAAACCTATTTTCAAACTTATTATCAACGATAATTTGTTCCCTTAGGACGTCATTTTAAAAAATATCGTCTAATTTCGGTGTGACCTGAATAGGTTATGAGTTAATAACTGTTTAACGGCTACCGTTAACACATAGGGTGTAATAGGTCAACTTAAAGAGGAGAGTCTACAGTTTATAGTTTTTATAAAAAAAAGTTATGTTAACGACCTTTTTTCAAAAATAATAGGTTAAATTAAAAAAAAAGGTAAGAAAATCCGAAATTTTTAGTTTAGACAACCATAATTCATGACTGAAGAGGGGTGTGGAGGTAATTGAGCAGTCGTGTGAAAGGCCATGAAGTTCTGCATACAATGAGCTCTTAATTGTGACCATACACCCTGTAGTTTATAAGATACAGGGTGTTTTGTGAAATACTGGCTTTTTTTCTTAATCACCCTGTAACCCCTAAACGGTTGATATGGCCGCCCCCCCTTGCCATACAATTTTTGGTTCGTCTAAGTGAGTACTATCACCTCCCGCTCTACTGACCTCCTAGTGGGAAACACCCTGTATTTCTAGAACGGTTCGTCGGACAGAAAAAATGATAATAACAAATTTTATAGAATTTCTTATTCTTAAGAAGTTTTTGGTACAATAAAAATTTTCTAAGACTGATCGTTTTCACAGTATACGTAAAAATCCTAATTGGCCGGTTTAGAACATTTTTGAAAGTTTCGATGATATTACTATGAAAACACCATGTAGCAAATTTCAGCTCTCTATGTCGACGCGTTCTCAGTCAGTGTCCAAATATAGGGCAAAATGAAATTTTTGTATTGAGACCCCACGAAGGAGTTACCCAATTTATCTCATTTTCGAACTTAATTTTACTTTTTTTTTTAAGTCCGTGTACAATATTTCAGCTCTATAAGTATACGCGATTTATCGTGCGGACAGCCAGACAGACGGACTGACGGACATACAAAAATCAAAATAACTTTTATTATTATACGGGGGTGTCCAATCCATTTTGCTCTACAATCATTATTTCTGAGCGTTACAAACGGAATGACAAACTCAGTATGCCCTACAGATTTCATCCAGGATATAAAAATGATCAATTTAAACAACATTTTCTTAACATTATAAAATTTTGTCTAATATCGAGAAAAATGAAGTTTTCAAAATTTATTCTAATTTACTAAAATGTATCAAATTCTTCTCGAATACAATTTTGAAGAAGTTTTCTGAATTTAATCCATCATTTATTAAATATCCCTTTCTGCACGAAAATGTGATAAAAATGTAAACTTAAATGTTAGAATCAATCATCATTTGCTAGAACTCGATAAACATCGAACAAATAAAATACAAACAATTATTAAATTTTAGGAATCATTTCCTTAATTTCAATAAATGCATGACATAAGTTTTTTTGCTGTTCGGATAACATCAAACGGTTAACTTACATGTATAACAACACTTTCAAAAATATACAAGTGTCAGTAGAAATAGTCAGCAGCATCCCAGCAAACGAAATGAATCGAAAATAATTCGAAAATAACTTGTCATGGGCAAGCATAACTCTCGAAAACGATATTGCCAAATGCTCGTTTCTAATTTAGGCGACGGACTAAACGGACACAAGAAAGCAAGATAAAAAATTTAATTTATAAGTAATTCGCCTTTTCCTTACCAAAAGCAAGTATATATGTTTTATATACTTGCCAACTGCGAGGGTTGAGTAAAATACTTTTAATTTACCAATTTCAACTTATTTTTAATGTGTCTGGATTGATATTTTGTAATTGATAAACGTAAGGTCAAGCTTTTTTATATATTTCATGTTATTATAATTTTTCTTCTTTTAATTACGATTGTGTTTTTGGACTGGCACTTTCATAGCTATAAAATAAACAAACAGGAACAAAAACTTGAATAAAGCTTATGTTTTCCACGTTTTTTTCCATTTCTTGAATTGATTTTCTACGAGGCTTGCTAAAAGCGAGAAATAGGCAATAGTTGACTTTATTGCCATATTGCTCTCCCTGTTTCACAACTATTGCTCATTTCTCACTTTTGGGAAAACCTCGCCAAATTGTTTGCTGGGATTTTACAAAACAAACAATATGTGAGATTAATACTTCTTCGTTTGAAAACAAATTGCAGCGAAGCGTTGTTCTTATATACGTTTTGAACAATAGCAAATCACAAGTAAGTTTGTTTTCAGAATCTAATTGCCAGTGGCGTAGTTAAATATTTTGCCGCCGGGGACAGTATAAAGAGTGGTTATTATCAATTATTGAACATAAATAAATAATTGAGTAAAACCATTTACTTATTTTGTGTAAACAGATTGTACACCCAATGATAAACCGTATGTAGATTTATATATTTAATTTTCTTGCTTTTTTATTACAAAAGTTTTGAATGACATTATCAAATTTATATTATCTGTTAGTTCTCTTTCTATTGACAGTATCGCTAGATTTCGTAATCTTAAATCACTCATTGTGGAACGAAGATAATTTTTAATTAATTTTAATTTAGAACAACTAGCGACACTGATGGCTATTGTTAAAAAAAACTCTTAATAATATTAATATGGGGAGCAGAGTTTTCCAACCTATATTTTTTGATTACTATTAAAAGTTTAAGAGGCCCTCCCCGCTTTTCCAATCTTTTGCTCATCCAAGTTTGCAAAAAAAAAAAACAAAATATCAAATTTTGCAAAATTTGATGAATTGTTTTTTTTTTCAAAATTTGACCTCCAGTCGACCACCAAAGTAAATGAAAAATCTGCCGAAATATTTTCTGTAAATTCCTAGAAGAAATAAGTGCGTTTATTGCTCATCGCATTGCTCATGAAATTGCAATACAGGAGCGGAGTAGTTGATATTTCCTTGATGAGTCGTCTGCGTAAACGTCGATGCAGGTCAAAGTTTCAGATGTTTAGTTCAAATTCGCTTGAGTACGAGTGAAAATTAAAAAGTGCATGTGATAAAAAAGTAATTTTCTTTAGTAGTAGGAATATTCGGTTACTGGTTGGTGTGCAGCGTTCTTACGCTATATTTTGTTGTCTTACAATAAAGTACTACATTAAATATCCTATTAGAAATTAAATTTGTTATCTCCTTAAATTTTTTTTGTAAATTATCTTCAGATCATGTGGTGAAATATACGCTTAATTGTTTGAAAGATATTTTTTTTTATTTTCCAAATTTCCAAATATTTTTCTGGAATAGCAATAACCGATTAAAAATCCTTTTCTATCCCATTCCCATTCCTTCCTTGTGTGGCGCTACTATGTAACTTGAATCGAATAAAGTCGAAACGACTTTTAATAGGTGGATTACATAAAAAAAATCTTATTAGATATATTTTAACATGGAATTAACCTATAGCCGTTTCGATTTTAATCGATTCAAGTTACAAGTACCTACTATCCCTGGATCTAGAAAAATTAATTAATATTTATTGAGGTTTTCTTCGATGATTATTTATTGACGTTTTCAACAATGATTATTCTTTGACGTTTTCATCGAGCATTATTCTTTCAAGCTTTCATCGAGGATATTTAATTGAGGTTTTCATCTCTGATTATTCATTCCAGTTTTCATCCACCCTGTAATCGACATTTACTCCTGCAAAGAAGGCATCAGACCCTCCATACAACATCGTGTGTAAAATTCATCGAAGTTTCGGTGCAGAAATGGGTCGATGATGCACGCCAAAGGTGCAATACGGCTTTGATGCGGTGTTGCATCCATTTCCCGCTGGGATAGGTATAACACATACATATATCAGAAACAAAGAGGGAGGGGGGAGGTAAATACAACTATAAATAAATGCATTTATATCATGTATAGAAAGTCTCCAAAATCTACGAAATTGTATCGTTATAGATATAATTTTTTTTAAAAGCAATGTGGTGTTAAAGAAATCTCTTCTTATTTCCTAACTTGTTCTTAAGTTAACTTTGCTTCAACCACGATGAGATAACAAATGCGTTCCTCTTCCGTATTGGCGATGTCCATGACCAATGGTTTACAATATCAACAATGGCGCTAAAAAAAGTATTAACACGTGATGTTTGTTTACATACGTTATTAAGCTTAAAAAATTCAACGACGATAAGGATTGCCGGGGTCAAAACGCATTTTTGGTAAATTAAATATCTACTTAAAATAATAAATGATTCTGTGGATTACAACATTATTACGTAATTAATTTTTATTTTTAAATAATTTTGTAAGAAATATAAAAAATGCCGCCCCAAAATATCTGCCGCCCGGGGCAAGTTTTTCAAATACATTGTGTGTGTTTTGTGTGTGAAGTGCAACGCGATTTTGATAAAAATCGTTATTTAATAAATTCTTCTGATAGTAAAATCTATTGTATGTTTTTTTTAATGTATACTGAATAAATTGATTACTATTTATATGGAAACAAATGGTTTTTATTTTTAGTTTTTCCTTCGACTTTTTTCTCAAGTTTTTTTTTCTTAAGTATCAAACTTACAGTTGACAGCTGTCGATTTCAAAAATTCATTAATTAATAAATAGCTTATCATACCTGCATGAATCATAAAGTTTCCATCATGAGCAGTTATTCTTGAGAAAAGCATAAAGCAAATTAATACGATAAATAAAATCTAGCATTACTTTTCTTAATCTATACGTTTTATGGTATACATTTTAGCAAATCTAAAATTCAATTTATTGGCAAAATATTTATAGGCATTTCATTTACTTATATTAATCTTTAAATGTTTAATTCAAGTAAACAGGTCGCTTAAATCTGGCATAACGGTTTTCTGAATATAGGAAAGATAACATCAATATGAATTTTCAATATTATTTTAATATTAATGTTAAAAGTTAGAAAATATGACCCCTTGAATTTAGTTTAATTTACTTGATAATGATTTAAGCAAATAAAAATTTAATCAAGAATATGTTTTCTAGAAAATAATAAAAATTTACGTGGCGCAAAATCAACAGCTCTTTTTTCTTAATATTTATCAACATTTGCTTAATATCAGTACTTTATACTTTCCGTGTATTTGGACACTGGCTGAGAGCGCGTCGATGTAGAGAGCTAAAGTTCTGAACGCAGCGTTTTCATACAAATAGTAAATAAAATTTCAAAAATGAACTAAATCGGGAAACCATTTCTTGGTGTTGCCATACAAAACTTTGGGTTTTCACATTATTTAACTTTTGGTTTTTTCATCGAAGGTATACGTATTATTGGTCTGAGATTAATTATAACTTTTTCTCTCATTGATGAAGCAATGTTTTTTTATATATTTTATTAAGCCAATATCTATGATGCAAAGCACAGCATGGCAGGAGATGGGGAAAGGATTAGCGGATGGTTATGAGGAAAATGGCGGACATGCCGATGAATGTCGCCCTTAAACTGGCGCAGATTGTATGCCGCAGGAAAGACAGAAGATGGTAAGCTGTTCCACAATCGCACAGTTCGGGATAAAAAGTATGATGGAATTTTACTGTACGGCAGAAAGTAATTTGAAGAGTGAAAGGATGTGCGCGATTTGCAGTGCAAGTATTGCGTGCAGGAATTATTCTATAAGGGATCAGACTAGATATTTCATCAGAACATTGACCTTGCATGTCGGACCATAAAGGAGCGAAAATAACTCGAGAACGCATTCGCATAGAGTGCTGAAGTTCTGCACACGGGGTTTAAAAAAAAAAAGGAGATTTAAGCTTCTCATACAAAAATTTTGTTTTCACTATTTATTTGAACACTGCTTGAGAGCGCATCGATTAGAGAGCAGAAATTTTGTATACGCTGTTAGTAAGAGTAAATAAATCTACAAAAATGGAGTAAATCGGGCAACCCCTTCTTGCCATATAAAAATTTAAGTTTTTTACGTATACTGTAAAAACGATCCTAGACATTTTTATTGTACAGAATAGTTCTTCAGAATATGAAATCCTATGAAATTGGTTATAATTATAATCATTTTTACTGTCTAATGAACCGTTCTAGACATACATATATGCGAAAAGCCACTGCAAAAATCTAACTTGCACAGATAGGTGACCATACGTAATTACATACGGGCGTTAATATAGGCCCTAGGGTATCGTAAGAATTGCTCGTAAGCCTATTCTATCTTTTTTACTTATTTCATATAAAATTTGTTTTTTGTCACCTGAAACATGCTTTGCCTTCTATATACCTATATACCGTGGACTGAACAACTTAGGAAGGGAACAAATTTGTGGTAAATATGCATGGATATTGATGGAATCTGAGTTGTTTTAGAGAATGGAGTTACACAAATGCAATTCAATCATGTAGGACCTGTTTATTTATAATTTTCAGAAAGAAACAATAGAGAGAAGAAATAAGACATAAATGGGCAATCTATCGATT